>CAUHTR010000525.1:0-124636 GCA_959609185.1 Schmidtea polychroa | reverse complement strand
AAGTCGCTTGAGTTGTTTATAATATTTTTACTTATTATTTCTTTTTTTAGAATCTTCATAAACTGTGAAGTAAGTTTAATAGGAAATAACAATTTTCCCGTTATGATTAGAGTATTTCAATTTTTACAAAAGTGCCAATTATTGCTACAATTGAATATCATCTACCATATTAGAAAAACAGATTAGAATAAATCTTGGAAATACTAAGAACAATTCAGTATTTTGATCCAAAAGTGTCACGACAGCAAACTGATAGCAAATAAGAAATTTAGTCATAACTAAATTCACAGTAAACACTTCAGACTTCACTATAAATACTGGACATTCAAAAAATATATTAATTATGAAATATATAATTTGGTTGACAATAATAGTTCTTTTCAAATGGCAGTTGATCTTACCAATTGACGGATGTGACTTGTCTAATTCCAAGTGTAATTGTTCCCAAATTCAAGATTTGAAATATCGTGAGTTAGTGCGGAGATATAATATCCAATTTGGAGGGGGTAAAGGTATACTGGGGTTTGAATTTGGTTTAAGCAGATTTCTTTCTGAAATTAATACTGATGGATTAGTAGAAAACATTTCAAATTCAATAAAGCACCTTGTTACCTCCAATGTTTGCGATGAAGTCAGAATTCTATTAAATAAAATTGTAAGTCTGGTCAACCGACTCAATAAATTGGAAACAAACAGCAACAAAGTAGAAAAGATCAGCAAAGTTTTGATGAAACTATGGAAGAAGACTTTTGAATTTGAAAGCATTCGAAGAAAATATTTCAAACATATCTACTTCGTTAATGATTTCAAAACAATTCTGAATTTAAAAGAAAGCAAAATAAAAAGAAAATATTCAGTCATATTCAGACAAGGAGAAAGAAGATATGTTCATTTAAATTTTGGAAGTGGCTTGATCATTGGAGGAGAAAATGATTTGATTGAAATTGAAGACGGGCTAAGTCGTTATCTGACAAGACAAATATTAGAGAGATTATCACAAAATGTTTTGCGTTTTACCAAGGATAAATTGCCACATGAAGTCTTCAAATTTTTAAAAACAATCCTTAAAACAATCATAGATTTAATACAACAATTTAGATATTTAGAAAAAGACGTCGTAAAATTTGAACATGAGAGTGAATTACTATTCAAACTTCATGAAAGAAATATGGAATTCCAAAAATTTCATGCACAATATTTTTCAGAAATAGATTGGACACTAATTAGAGAAAAAAATGTGAAAGGGGCTTTAGAAAAATCGAATGAAAATGAAATTGATGAAAATGAAAATTACAAATTACAATTTCAGGAAAAACGGGGCTTTTTAGAGCTAGGTTTATTTAAGATTTACGCGCTTTCCAGTTTTGACAATGTAATAGAAAACTATATTAAAATGATGCGATCCAGGGTTTCACAAAGTATAATAATAAAAGTTCAAAATTTATTTAGAGAAATTGAATATTTGTTCAAGGGTTTAAATTCAAGAGTAAAAAACCATAGAAAATTAGAATATATTATTTACTTGTTATACAAATTGAACGATAATAACATTAAATTCGAAAGATTGCGAAAGAAATACTTTCAAAAGTTGAATATGAATGAAGTATTTCAAAAGAACTTGAAAAAAAATATAAAATTAATAATGAAACGCAACCTTAGTGAGCAATTAGGAGGAAATGAAGGATTCTTTGGATTACAGCAAGAACTGGGTGAATTAATTTCAAATTTACAATACAATCAACTACAAGAAAATGTAGAAAGATTTATCAGATCAAAGATTCCGAGAAAATTATGGCATTCAATAGGAAAGATAATAAAAGAAAATATTGAAATTTTAATAAAATTAAATAGACTAGAAAAAGAACACAGAAAATTCACAATTTTAAGTAAAGTTCTATTCAAATTAAAAACCAAAATAAAAACATATGAAACGTACAAAGTAAAGCACTTCAAACAAATTCCAATTAGAAAAATAATATTAAAGAAAATAAAAGAAAAAAAAATAGAGAAAATAGAAAAAGAGAAAAAGATGACTCACAATAATTGGAAATTTCATATAGATACTCGAAAACAAGTAGCTTTCTTAAAATTAGGAGTCGAAAGATTATTTGTTGGATTCAGAGACAAATACGATACTGAAAATATTCTAAACACAATCAAAATACACGTCCCGCATAATACCTTAAAGGAAGTTCAACAACGTATATGGGATATAAGAACTTCGATTCAAACTTTGTACAAATATGAGTCAGATTCAGATAGATTAATCACCATCAGCAATTTGTTATATCGTCTACATCAAAATAATCTCAAATTTCAAATGTTACGGGCTAAATATTTCTCAAGGCTCAGTATGAGAAAATTGTTTGGCAGTAGTTTCAATGCAAAGATCCAAGTTAAATTACTCAATATTAAATTATCTCTCGGAACACAACTTGGAGGTAAACATGGATTCTTTGGATTAAATGAACGTTTGAGTAGTTTACTTCCAAGATTAAAATTCAAAAGTATCGTTTCAAATGTAGAGAGACATTTAAAACCAATTGTTTCAGTCGAAATTTGGAAGAAAATAAGAATATTATTTATAGAAAATGTAGAAATATTTGAATATTTGACAACCTTTGAAAGAGATTTCGTAAATTAGAAAAGATAAGCAATATACTATTCAAATTATATGAGACAAATGATAAATTTGAAAGTTATCGAATAAAATATTTCGCGAAAGTTTCACTTCAAAATGTTATTGACACCAATGTTAAAATTAAAGTTAAACAGAGAAAGATTAATAAAAAATATCTCAGGGTGGTCAGTAAAGTTGAATCAGGAAAAGTCGTAAGTCATGTAAAAATTAACCATCCGAAAGTTAGAGGGAAAGTTGATATAAAGCATGGAAAACATTCGGTTAAAATATCTGGAAAAGTCAAATCACATGTCAAAATTCAGCATCGAAAAGTAGGAGGGAAAGTTGTTGTAAGTGGTAGTAAATCAGATTCATCTCATCGCCGATTCCATCTAGACACCAAACAACAAGTAGCTTTCTTAAAATTAGGAGTCGAAAGATTATTTGTTGGATTCAGAGACAAATACGATACTGAAAATATTCTAAAAACAATCAAAATACACGTCCCGCATAATACCTTAAAGGAAGTTCAACAACGTATATGGGATATAAGAACTTCGATTCAAACTTTGTACAAATATGAGTCAGATTCAGATAGATTAATCACCATCAGCAATTTGTTATATCGTCTACATCAAAATAATCTCAAATTTCAAATGTTACGGGCTAAATATTTCTCAAGGCTCAGTATGAGAAAATTGTTTGGCAGTAGTTTCAATGCAAAGATCCAAGTTAAATTACTCAATATTAAATTATCTCTCGGAACACAACTTGGAGGTAAACATGGATTCTTTGGATTAAATGAACGTTTGAGTAGTTTACTTCCAAGATTAAAATTCAAAAGTATCGTTTCAAATGTAGAGAGACATTTAAAACCAATTGTTTCAGTCGAAATTTGGAAGAAAATAAGAATATTATTTATAGAAAATGTAGAAATATTTGAATATTTGACAACCTTTGAAAGAGATTTCGTAAAATTAGAAAAGATAAGCAATATACTATTCAAATTATATGAGACAAATGATAAATTTGAAAGTTATCGAATAAAATATTTCGCGAAAGTTTCACTTCAAAATGTTATTGACACCAATGTTAAAATTAAAGTTAAACAGAGAAAGATTAATAAAAAATATCTCAGGGTGGTCAGTAAAGTTGAATCAGGAAAAGTCGTAAGTCATGTAAAAATTAACCATCCGAAAGTTAGAGGGAAAGTTGATATAAAGCATGGAAAACATTCGGTTAAAATATCTGGAAAAGTCAAATCACATGTCAAAATTCAGCATCGAAAAGTAGGAGGGAAAGTTGTTGTAAGTGGTAGTAAATCAGATTCATCTCATCGCCGATTCCATCTAGACACCAAACAACAAGTAGCTTTCTTAAAATTAGGAGTCGAAAGATTATTTGTTGGATTCAGAGACAAATATGATACTGAAAATATTCTAAAAACAATCAAAATACACGTCCCGCATAATACCTTAAAGGAAGTTCAACAACGTATATGGGATATAAGAACTTCGATTCAAACTTTGTACAAATATGAGTCAGATTCAGATAGATTAATCACCATCAGCAATTTGTTATATCGTCTACATCAAAATAATCTCAAATTTCAAATGTTACGGGCTAAATATTTCTCAAGGCTCAGTATGAGAAAATTGTTTGGCAGTAGTTTCAATGCAAAGATCCAAGTTAAATTACTCAATATTAAATTATCTCTCGGAACACAACTTGGAGGTAAACATGGATTCTTTGGATTAAATGAACGTTTGAGTAGTTTACTTCCAAGATTAAAATTCAAAAGTATCGTTTCAAATGTAGAGAGACATTTAAAACCAATTGTTTCAGTCGAAATTTGGAAGAAAATAAGAATATTATTTATAGAAAATGTAGAAATATTTGAATATTTGACAACCTTTGAAAGAGATTTCGTAAAATTAGAAAAGATAAGCAATATACTATTCAAATTATATGAGACAAATGATAAATTTGAAAGTTATCGAATAAAATATTTCGCGAAAGTTTCACTTCAAAATGTTATTGACACCAATGTTAAAATTAAAGTTAAACAGAGAAAGATTAATAAAAAATACCTGAAAATTGTCGGCAAAGTTGAAACAAAACATAGAAAGCATTCAGTTAAGATCACTCAAAAAGTCAAAACTGGTGTTAAAATTAAGCAATTGAATGTTAATGGTAAGATTGTCGTGAAAGGTGGGAAAATCGATATAAAACATAAAAAACCAACATTTAAAATTACTGGAAATGTCAAAGCTAGTGTTCAAATTCAGAAATCGAAAAATAGTGGAAAAGTTCTTATTAAAAGTGGAAAAATGGATACAAAACGCAAATACGTAAAAATTAAAACTGTTAAAGTGAAAACCACTGTCAAAGTTCACAAGCCTCAAGTTATCAATAAAGGTTCCGGAAAAGTCTCTGTAAGAAATGGTAATACAAAGATTGTTGTTAAAGGTTCAAAGAAAATTTAAAAATAAGCCAATAACAAATCTCATTGATAAAGTATTTACTAAATAATATTATGTTTTGAATATTATGATAACTTGTTAGATGTTCTGTGATTTTGAATTGCAAATAAAATAATTATGTTTAAATTATTTTCTAAATTTTATTAGTAACGGATAAAATTAAAAAATATCAATGTTGTGATTTCAATCTATCACAAAAAATTGATTTAATGTTTTTTTAATTTCATATTCATATTAAAAAATATAAATTAAATTTTATTTAATTGACAATATATTTATGAAAAAAATTACTCTGAATCAGTAAAGATATCGATTTTTTTATATTCACGAATTTCAAGCACAGGCTTTATTTTATTTATTAATAATTTTAAATAATTCGTCGTCGCTTGGATTGATTAAAAGTTGTCATGCTTCTCTTTCTAAGAGTCTTAAAAAGTTAACAGATTAGTTTATTTAAAAGAATATATTTTTCTGGAAACCTCCATTGATTTTATATTGTTGTATTCGTATTTTATCATTATTTGCTATCGCGCAAATCTTTTTCATCCCGATATATGTCAATTTTTAATTAAGTTTCATACTCTATTAATTTTGAATTTTTATTTATTTTGATTTTTTACCGATTTTGCATTCAATTCTGTGTATTTAAATTTCTCTTTGCATCACTTTAGACAAACTCAAACTCTTCTATTACAAAGATTTTTTCTTTTCATGAACTCATTAGTCCAAGTTCTAATGACCTTTATATAAAGTTTATTATATAAACAGTGATCTTGTTCAAATTATTAATTATCTGTTACTTGAATTTTATGAAAATATTTTTTCAATATATTTTTTTGAAAATTTGTAATTTTTAAAAAATTATAAATGAAGACGCAAATTAAATTTAATATTTTAATTATAAATTATGTTTTTCTAAATTTTTTCTCCTACATTTCCCATAATTTTCGAAAATCCAAAGCGCAAATTATATAGTTCTATTATTAATTTCGATTAGTATTTATATTATTAATTCAATTATTGGTCGAAAGAAAATTGCCATTTTAATGATATTTTGAACACTTACATACTCTTTGTAATACAAATATTTTAGCTATAATAAAAAATAAATTATAATTAAAATGTTATATAAGTAAGTATTTAAGAGTATTTAAGAACTTGAATAATGATTTCATATCTTTACGGAATCAAAATTCAAGCCTTTAATATACTTTTTCTCTTGACCACCATTTCTAAATGGTTTCTAAAAAATTCATAAATTGAAAAAAGTTTTATTTAAAAAATTATAATATAACTAAATTTTTAACAATTATGGAATAAAAATATTTTTCAAAATTCAACTAAATTTAATTGAAAATTGAAAAATGTCAGCTTAATAAATGTCCAATTGTGTATTTTTTATAAATTTTGTGAACTATGCTTGTGAGCATTTTTTACAACAGCGATTTTTCTAATTTTCTATATTACATTTTTCTAAAAAAATTTTTAAATAAGTTATATCTTTTCATGTGAATTTTTTTAATTAAAATTTCGAATTTATTATGAATATCAGGTAATTTCGGATCTTTTTTGAAAATGGTAAGATTTATTAAATTGTCATTTAAATACATTTTTGAAAATATTATAAAAATTTTTCAATCAGGAATGATTTCGGCAAATTTTTTTATGTGGTTGCAGTGATATTTTTGTTCCGTTATTTCAATCAATCATTTTTATCAAGTTCTGAGTATTTAAAAATATTTATGTTTAAATTTAATATTTCAATTATAAATAATATTTTTCGACAATTTTCTCCAATAATTCTCATAATTTCCAGCAATTTATCATCATTTTTCAAATTTCTAAAAGTTTTAGGTTGGAATTTTTTAAAAAATTATAATTTACATTGCTCCCCTTTGCGTCTCTACTACTCATGGAAAATTGGAATGTGATAAAACACTAGAAACTCTCAAATTGCAAAGTTTTTATAATCAAAAAATTGCGTAATAAATAATAACCCACAATTTTTGTCCGTCTGTGTATTTTTTATTACAGCGTTTGCATGGATAAAAACTTCTATCATATAAAAAAATCAATAAAGTTATCGAAACACACAAACTTACCAGTATGTAAAAATTTAGTGTTGCATGGACACCAACCGGCATTTGATTATCATCAAATGGCCATTGATTTGCATATTTAATAATATAAATATTAACTTACTTATAATAAATGTATGTGTGTCATAGCCAGAAGGGACATTGAATTAGCTAGGTGACATTCAATTAGCTCTTACACTATAGAAAGATAGAAAAAATCGCTGTTGGAAGAAAAATAAATAAATACATACAAACACGGTTCTATAATAAAAAATACACACTATATGACATTGATTTATCATGCGGACATTCAATTAGCTAAAAATTTTCCATTTAAAATTAATTAATTATAAAAAAATATACAAGAATATGTCAGAAACTTCATCAGAATCGACTATTTCATTTCAAGAAATACATAGATGAATGCTCTTCAATAGATGGACGAACAAGAGCTTCGGTAGATCACGAGTAGACAATAGAATTTATAACAATATACCAACAAATCGAGGTCTCAATTTTCAAAGATGAGCTAATCCATTTACAATAATATATCTTCATTGACTACTCAAATAGAAAAATTGCCATATAATCCATTTTTGAACCCCATCGAAAGTGTTGAGCAAAATTAAAAATGGGGTAAAGACTAAAGTTTCTTCGGTTCATGGATTTTCCAGACAGATTTACCTTCAATGAATGATTTACTGCAATATTCCAAGCAGTTAACGAGGAACTTCAAAAACCAGATCATAGTAATTTCAAAAATCATATTAATAATCATATTAAAGATTCTTCCCTAAATTCTTGATATTTTAATAAAACTATGAAAAATTTAATGTATATTATAATAAATAAATATCTTACTTCTTTATTCATTATTTTAACAAAAAATCTTAAAATTAACTAAAATCCAAAACAAAGCCTATTTGACATAGCTAAATGAATGTCTCATTTATGATAATTAAATGCGCTTTGGAATATAGAAATTTATATGGAAAAAAAATAAATTGTGCACACATAAACAAAACATAGTAAAAAATTCATGTAAATTTCCGATACGTTTTAAAAATTGTATTATTTGGGGTGGGGGAATGACAGAATAAAATTAAGAATTCAATGCTAAAGACACTGCTGAACTCAAAATTTTAAAAATATGAGTTGTCGAGAAAATAAAGAGACAAAACAGGAAGACGAATTTCATTTAAAATGTTCAAGATGTTCATTTATCTCTATAATTTACAAAGTTAGAGAAAAAGTCAAAAAAACCTAAAAACTTTATTTAATAAATGTCCGCCATTTTTCCCGAAAATGGATAAATAAAATAAAATATGTAAAAAATTAATAAAACTCACTTGAAATTGCAAAATATTAAAGAGAAACACAAAATCATAAATTGAATGAAAATGAATGACAAATGATAAGTACTTTAGTTTTTTCGCAAATATTATTTTTCTCCTTTCTACACCAAAGCGCAATAAGTAAGAGCCAAGATTATTGATGGGTTATTTTTATTTTTAGGTTAATTTAGTAATCAATTTTTATGTTTTTGATTTCATAATTTTTAAAAATATTTTTTAGAATTTCTAATGAATTTAATCACTATAAAGATAAAAATATGTATTAGAGATATTAAGCAATCTTGTTAACAACTAAATGGTAAAATAATATTTTGTAGGCCTTTTTTGCAAAAATTGTACGAAAAGCATGAATTAACTTGAAAAAGTTTACATTTGTGGAAACATCGCAGACTTTCGAAATTCCTTGTTTTTAATATTTAAAATAAGGTTCTTACTTGTAGTCAAGCGCTCTCATTTATAGTCCTTGTTTTATTATTGATTATTTCATTTTTGTCATGGAGGCCACTAACTATTGTGAAAATGCCAGTAATTTATGTCAGTACCCGCAATATCTGTCCTCTTGTTATGTCTTATACCAGCGGTTCTTAAGGATTTTTGGTCACGACCCAAAATCCTAAAATATTTCTCCAAACGACCCAAAATAATTTTTAAATAATTAAAGTACTCAAAAAAATTTTTTTTAATTAAAAATTTAATATTATTTTTTATTATTAGAAAGATCTTCAAACTTTGGCACTATTTTCGTAATAATTTTTTTAAATAGAAAGTTATAATACTATTTTTTAAATTATGTAAATTTGTGTATTAATTTTTTGAATTGAATATTTTAAACAATTTTAATTTTTAAACTTTCTTCTAAATGATCATTAAAAAGCTATTTTTGGTTAATAGTCATAAGAATTTTCTTATAAAGCAAATTTTAAGCTAAAGTTCGCTTGAAATGTAAAAAAAATTTTCAAAGAATATTAAATTTGCCTCAATTTGTCAAAATGCTCCACGACCCAAAAGTGGGTCGCGACCCACGTTTAAGAACCATTGTCTTATACTATAACATAATTTATGCACTCTAGTAAATAAAGTTTATTTAATGATTTAATAATTTAACGTCAGTTTTGGCTATAATATACACATTTATTATAGGTAAGTTTTAATGATTTATAATAATGTATTATGAAACGCTTTATTAATGTCATTTGGACCCTTATCAATTATCATTTGATGAATACGTTTATTGATATTTTTAATATTATTGAAGTTATTAATCCAGGCAAACATGTGCAAAAAAGTATAAAGTCAGGCGCATTTTCGTGTTATGGCCAGTTTGATGCACACAGAAATATAAAGAAAGGAGTAAGAGTAGATTTATAGTATTAATCAAACTTCACAGTGCATTCTTTCGAGTATTGCTCGTTGGAGCAGAGCAGATCCTCAACTTTTCCTTAATATTTTACTAAATAGATTATATATAACAATATATAATTACATATTCATTTGGCATCAGTCAGCCTTTACCAAATCAGGTTCTGTGTTTTATGCTTACACTGGCTTGTGACCATTTATTCCGAATAATACATTGAAAAAGCTATACATTAATATAAGTAAATTAATTTGTAATGAAACACTTACAGGCAAATGGCAAATTGGAAATTTAAAATGTACACTTGGTATCACAAACCAAGATAGATATTTAAATAAGAACCATTAATACATAGAAACCTGTTTAACAAATAAATCAATTAATTTACTAGATAAAAAATTTGGAATTATAATGAACTACTTTAGTAGTTAATTATTAATAGTTACTCTCTGGCTGTCAGTAAATACAATTTCCACATTCCTTACAAAAATGGCGTTGAAATTTTATATAAAATTATTTCAAAATTTCACAATCCAACTAAAGTGAATATTATAATTTTATACAAATTTCTACTATTTCGAAAGTACATATAAAACCACCGTAAAACACGTTAAAATCATTTTATTTAAACGCCATAAAAGAAATACAATGTTCAAATAATTATTTAACAATTGCATTTTCATATTCAAATTAGTAATTGTCTAATATGTTCCTTGGATAGTAGCAATAATTTTGCGCTGGGATTTATGATTCCTATGCTCACAAAACCATATTCCTTGCCACGTACCGAGATTTAGGGTTCCATCTGATATAGGCATACTAACACTGTGTCCACCAAGAATTGAATGTTTTACATGAGCTGGCATATCATCTGGACCTTCACAACTATGTTTATAATTTAAATTTTCAGGGACAATTTTGTTTAGCATCATTTCCATATCAACCTTGACATCACTATCATAATTTTCATTTAGGGTTAAACTTGCAGAAGTATGTTTCATAAACAAATGTAATATCCCAATTTTGTAACTTTTAATTTCTGGTAATGATTTGACTACGACATCAGTAATATAATGACAACCTCTAGAATATTTGTCTAAAATAATTTCTTTCTGAAACCACATCAATACATATAAAGATAAAAAGAAAAATTATAAAATTACAAATTACAGAACAAATAATTTAAATAAAAACTTAATTTAAAATGTACATTTATTTAAACATCTATCAAATAAAATTAGTTATTAATTAGTTAAAGATTTTGAGAATTTAATAACCCATTACTAATAAAATAAAAAATTCATATTACACAATATTTAATTTATCTTTTTATCTAACTTTTTAACTATTTGCTCCAAGATAGTTATTTCGCGTATAGTGTCAAATGCTTTCATTTATATGATAGTATAAATTAAGAGAGTGATCAGAAGTTCCAAACAGCGCCCAAAGAAGGCAGCAGCCTTGAGTAAACTCTATGCCAAGAATATCCCATCAGAAATGAATCTTAATATCGAGGGCATAATTTTTATGCTAAATTTGATTGAAAACTTATTTGATCTAGATGAGCTTTTGGCTTTTTTTGAGGTTTTGTGATTGTATAACTTATGTAATATATGTTTAGGACTGCAATTAAATTATTTTTCTTTGTATTTATCCTCTTAAATTTTTATTAATACGCATTAGTTTTTCGATAATAATTAGTTTCGACCCTATCATAAAACTCTTTATAATTATCCATAAATGAACAAGGACTTTTACTTTGAATATGAAGACAACAGCTCTGATTTATTATTGTACCATCATAATTCAACGATTTTTTTCTGACTTAAGCTCTTCTATAGGTAGTTTAGAACTCTCATAGAAAGCACAATGAGAAGTAGTTTTAGTAATAGGATTCATCTGCTCATTGGCTATTGACTATTATATACATTACCAGCATGATTATTACCATGAGAACATAGATAAGATATGAAATAATCATGAAAGCGTTTGTAGGGTTTTACTCATGTGGACAATTGACCTCATGTACTCGATTTCATCTTTTCTTTCCCAAAATGCCAACACATAACTAAAAAATCAGTTATATTTGATTTGTTATAACAGTAATTAAATTTGTGTAGTTCCCAAATTTTGTACAATAAGTACGAAATTATCAGCTTTTCAGCATTAAAAATAATAAAAATTATTAACTTGTGCTGATAATAAGCAAAATTAGATTAAATGAATTTATAGTCACTCGTATAGAGAACATTAAATGTATGGGTTTTATTAATTTGAGTTGGTACTATCTGACTTAACGTGTCCCTTTAATTGAAAATAATGAAACAACAAATTACCCAGCGTATTGTTGGGTTTTATTTTTCAAGTCGGTTCTCTCTGACTCCTCGTGTTCTTATTCAAACAAATGAATCGAAATCCAACACAGAATAACTTTATTCAAATTCAATCAAGTTGCAATATGTCACTATATTTACACTTTTCGCTCAATATAAATATTACTCATTAAGGTAGATAATCTGAGGGGCAACAAACTTTTCTAGTACGAGTATTAAACTTTTTTCCAATTACGATATTTCGTTCTATGATCTCTGATCGCTTGATTCTCTGAGCTTCTCTTTGTTTCGTTAACCAACTTGCGGCTTGTCTGTTTCTGAGCTGTTTTTATGCTGTTTCTGAGAGGACAATTATCTACAGAATTGCAATTAATTATCTCCCGGGAATCCTAGGTAAATATTTGAGGGTTTCCAAATTATTTTAATTTGGCTATCCTAGATTGGCGCTCGGAATATTCACAATCTTATTTGATCGATCGGGTCTCACTACTCATTGGGGTTCCTTCAGTGCTCGGTTTTCCTACGGGCTCGAGCTTTCCATTACAAATTAATTAATTAAAATTAATTAATTATTTTCGCATTAACTTTCTCAGTGAACCCCTTATTAAATTTTCATTATAATGTTGGGCTAAAATGCGGAGTGGAGAAAACTGGAGCGAATAGAAAAGTAAACCTCGAAAAAATAAACAAAATAAGATAAAAAATAAAATTCAGCCAAATCTCAGTAGTAATAGGGAGAAACAATAAAATACCAATAAAAGGAATAGGAATAAGTAACCAAAATAAATAAAACCCCTAAGATTTAGAAATAAGACAAAAAGGAAATGGCCTAAGGTACACAACAAATAAAATAGAAATAGAATAACAAAATTTAGGAAAAATAAATGAGAATTAAAGAAACGAAATAAGAATAAAACCATTCTTAAGTCTAATTAAAACAAAAAAAAAATCATATTACAATAAAATAGCGATAAAATCGCAGGAAAAATAGGAGAAAAATAGAAAAAAAATAAGAAAATAAATAAAATAAATATAAAAATAAGAAAGGTCATTAAAATTAAGTATATTACATTAAAAAACAGATAAATAATAATAAAAAAATAAAATTACAAACAAGTCGTGTCCTGATTGGACGAAAAATAATATATAAGGAATGGAAAATATCTGTAGAGTACCACTTTAACAAATACTCTACAGGTAAAATTTTATTTATTAGTTAACCACTTTAACAAATACTCTACAGCAACCTACCAATTATTTCGAGAAAATACTATACAGATTACGGAACATTCATTAAAGGATTACAGGAACTACTTTCCAGAGATTCCAGGACTTAAATTTAAAGGGACTTACTTAGCGACTAGAGACCAAGTTATTCGAGATCAGTTTTAAAATTCAATTCGCTCCAATTTTTCGAAGCTCTAGGTATGGTGAAGTATTTATGTTTATTGATTTAATGTATTTAATGGTTAAAATTAAAAGACAAAACTCATTTCATATAATAAATTTTATTTAAATGAAAATAGCTTCTTTCTTCATGGTGCCGGCTGCTGTATCATCTGGAAGATCCAAGTATGATGTGGACGAGCAGAGTCATGCCACGGTGGAAAGTACTGCCACGGGGAATTTTCATAGAATACATCTAGGATACGTTGAAGACTTTTAGATCTTTGGAGAACATGGTAATAATTGATGAGGTGGTTATGAAGGTGACGATTGAATGCGCAATTTGATGAAGAGGAGACATCATACTTGAATACCAGATGATATGGTCGCCGGGTAAGATTTTTATATTTATTTGTTCATGATTTATTGTTTTATAACCATACATGATACTAAAATTGTTGAAGATGAATAAGTCGATTGGTCCCTCATGACGGTGCAAGAATGGCGGCAGAGATGAATGCCTTCTTGGGTGTGTCATGAGGGGTGAAGAGACTCGGTAGTTGAGATGTTTTTACGGAGTAAAATTATTCCACCGAGTGCGATCGTTCCGAGAATAGTTCCATTCTTATGACGAAAATTCCAAAAAATTAATGTCAACGAATTTAGAAATGGTTAAGAATTTAGATAGAGATCGACATTTGATATGGGCATTGAGCTAGTAGTAATCCACACAGGCTAGAAAGGACCTTCATGACGTTCAGATCGTCGTCAGAGCATTTTCGAAGGCATTACCATCACTATTTCATGAATAAGTCAGAGATGCGTTATAACGTTTTTCGTTTTTTCTTTTCGGAATTCGTTCTGAAATCTATCACCCGGATGCTAGCGGTTACATCTACCGTCGATGTACTCTTGAATGTTGAACTGTCGTCCTTGAGTCACAGATACCAGCAATAGATAATCTCTCTCTGACGGGTAGGTAAACACATTACGATAAAACTTGTAGGAATACTCACTATGAGGTCGAGGAAAATTATCGCCAACGATAACCGTATTTAAGGATCTGCAGTAGCCAGTTTATTGTCAGCCAACGGGATTATCTGATAACGTTGAAAAATTTTTGATGTATCGCTCTGTCGGTAGGAATTGTCGGGTGAACCAGCTATTAGTCATTATCCTGAGTCAACATCATGAAATGAAATTTGATAACAAAGTCAACTTACTCCGTACTCTGCTACATCATCGGTTGCTTGAGCTGATAAATCTGATTCTCGAACTGTCTACTGCTTCTTGTCGGAAAACCGGTTAGGTAATCCATTCTATTCTGTCATAGTACGCACACACACTTCTGCCACTCCCACATAATGCGGTGTGCAAATGAACCTACGAATTGGCAGGGAACGCTGGTGAGGGAACGATCACGTGAGCATATGATTTCCTTCAGAAATAATTTTTCAATAGACCGAGGTGAGGAATTGGATTTCCCCCACTCTACTAGATATGCAACAATCTCTTCCAATAGTACATACAGTTGCTCGAGATAACAGCTAATACACAATTATAATTGCGACCGGGGGATTGACACCCCTAGCTATCCAATCATAACGTATAACTAACAAGTGTCTCCATGACGACAAATACTGCGTATAATTTAAATCAATAAAAATTTTAATTTAATATTCAGTTTCCTAACTCAATCTTTCTTATTATATTTTCTTTAGCGTAGATTAATATATAAGCGGCCATAAGTTGCCAGGGATTATAATCTCCTTTTGAAGTTTTTTATGTACATTTGCCTCGATAGAAATCCGAGACGGTAACAGGAAATTGGAGAATAACGATATAATAAGGAAGTGGGGCCTAGATCGGAGGTATTTCTTAAGTATATTCCCCGTTCTCTTTTCATAAACGATTATATGAGTAAATTTGATTGTTTGTAGCGGAGTGTCAGTGAATGGGGATGGATGATGAGATCTGTGGGTCGTCGTTGAGTGAAATGATGGATAAAATGGCCAGCTTGTGTCCTAAAATCGACTATATCATGCTAAATAAATGCCCTGACTCGATATAAAACTGATTGATTTTCTAGATGACGACATCATCCAGTAACACTAAAGAACTTCGCCCTTGCTTCTCCTGCGCCGGTAAAAACGCGGATATCGCGCAGCTCCACCTGTATATCGGTGCGCTAAAGAAACGAATTGACCTGTATGAAGGAACATGGTTCTCCCCACCACAGATGAAGGAGGAGAGAAGCAAAATACTACGACTAGAGCATTGTAGAGATAGCCTACTGGAGGAAAGTCGTTGCCAACGGCTCACAATCAAAGCCCAGTCCGAAGCCCTCCACAAGGTCTACACGGAGGCGGAACTGGCCAAGCGGGTGCGAGAATTTCCGGTCTTGGATGGGACGAATGTCTTCCCTCTTCACCACTCGTCTTCTACATCTTTCACCTCGAATTGCCGGGGGCATGGCTCACAACTGCCGCCCATTCCAGCCCCAGTGCTGTCAGGTTATCAGTCAATGGCAGGTGGTCCTTCCGATCCCATCCTGGCCCCAGTCCTCGTGGCCCCCGTTGTTACATCGGTAGCCGAAAATAACCAGCCATCTCGGAAACGAAACGACCGACCAGGGCAGAGAAGAACCAAAAACGCAGAGATGCAATGACAGCACTCGAAGCGTCATTGTCTGCGGCGCACTCGAAAATCAAGGAAATATCGTCCACCCACTCAATCCCCTCGAAAGAAGTCTTCCGCATTGTTCCGGCCGAAGGCATCAAATATATTGCGGATAGCCGATTGCCTGTCGACATCGATGAGATGATTGCCGACGGGGATAACTTTGTCTGAAACGACTTACATTGATCTCGATTGTTCTCTTCTTCGAGTCGTAAATTGACTTGCGAATCTTGACAATGCTATGTTTTCTAACGTTTTCGACAGCTGTTGATCTATTAGTTGTAGTAATATAATTTTTGTGTCAGTGTCAATATATTTTTCTGTTTGATTTTGGTTTTATAAAGATTCTATATGTTTGCTTGTGTAATCAGGGTAGACAAACTGATGTTGCGGAATGTAAGTAATTAGGATTGAAGGTCGTTCCTTTGGACCAGGATCAGGCCGAGTGATATGCATGAATGTGGGTAAGTCCTTCTAAGGCACCGTAGAACCCGAACCGAGAAAGGGTTAGGAGTAGTCCTAAGGCAGGGGCTCACCTGCTAACCCTTCCGACCCGTGTGAGCAGCACCAACGTGGAACATCACCACGGGCTCACATGTGGGAATATGCAAACAATCATCTGGAGTATGTGTGGAAAATGTCCGAACGGAATGAGGATGCTTGATAAGTGTGATGAAAGTGCGTGCTTATTTTTCTCTCTTCCCCAGATATGTCAGAAGCTAGGCAACATCTACAACAGCTAAACAGATTTGTCGATATAGAAAATGACTCAATAAAGACTTTAAAAAAGAAACTGAAACAAATAGAACTTCTAGAACAACAACGTCACAACGCACCACTGATATCCAAACAAAACTTTCTAACCGACAAATTAGGATCAACAAATACCGATACGGACTTGTCCATCCATTACCAATGGCTTCAACAACGTCTCGACGACCCCGACTTGAATATCGAATACGTAAGAATACGCGAACAAGTGAGAACTTTGTCCACGCGAATACGAGTCTTGATCGAAGAGAAAGCAGAGACATTAAGAACTTGTAACATTTGTAAGACGCGACCTGGCAGAATGTTGATATTACCTTGCGGACATCTAAGCCATTGTGATGAATGCGTCGTCGCTCTAACCCGTTGTTCTTTATGTGCATGTGTGATAAAAGAGAAACACACGGTCTACTTCAACTAACACGTGATCGTCGCTCGGTGAGGAAAATTGGATGATTGAACAATTAGACTAAAACATTTTAATTTTTTTTATTTTTTTGATTCATGAATGTTTTAATAATGGCATTATATATTTTATGCAGCATGGACCGAATAATCAATAAATCATTTTTGTGTGTTTATTTCATTTTGCGAAACTATAATTTGATCTATTGTATCATTTTCACCATGAAGAAAGGGCGTTTAAAAATTTAATTTGGTTATATAAAGTGGAATTAGTCCCAGTATAGAGTTAAAGGGGGAATAAACCGAGCCACCTTCGGGAGGTACGATAATTGGAAAATCGTTTGGGAAGGGACAACCGATCACCCCGAGTAAGAGATGTAAGTGGAGGTACCATCGCGAATATTGAAAAGTTTCTACGGTATGGCTGATCACCATACCAATGTAGAAATGGATCAATGCGATCGTTTTGCGTTTTGAGCAAGGGGGGAAAGGGGAAACATTCTCAAGCGGTACAGGTTAGGTCGACAAATAAAAAGTAAAACTAGAAAATGATAGTATAGAATAAAGATAGAAAAGAAGCGGAAGCATGCAGAATTTGGAGATATTAAGGCCGAGTTGTCGAATAGTCCAGCCGGTCAGAAAAATTGAAACTGAGCTGTGAATAGTCCAGCCAGTCGGAGATATTAAGGCCGAGTTGTCGAATAATCCAGCCGGTCAGGATAATGAAGATTGAGCTGTTGAATAGTGCCAGCCAGTCGTAAGGCCGAGTTGTGAAAAGTCCAGCCGGTCAGGATAATGAAGATTGAGCTGTTGAATAGTGCCAGCCAGTCGTAAGGCCGAGTTGTGAAAAGTCCAGCCGGTCAGGATAATGAAGATTGAGCTGTTGAATAGTGCCAGCCAGTCGTAAGGCCGAGTTGTGAAAAGTCCAGCCGGTCAGGATAATGAAGATTGAGCTGTTGAAAAGTGCCAGCCAGTCGTAAAGGCCTAGAAACATAATGAGATAGCATTTAAGCTAATAATGAGAAAAGAGTATTAAAGCTAGCTAGAAAACGAACTGAATGTGGTTACGAGAATTCGAATTTAGAGAGGATTAAACGAGCTCGTGGAAGGTGAGAATAAAATTCTTTTAGTGAAAAGGAGAAAACAGAAAAAGAAAACGAATTAAGGAGATAATAAAAATAAAGAATAAGTGTGAACAGATGGCAAGTAGAGAAGAAAATAATNGATCGCGATGATGTAATTTCTTGTGAAATGTCATTGGGCTGGAGATTTATTGGTTAAGATTTATTTTCTTTAATGTTTTGATTTTTCAATTTAATATTTTGTCGTGCATAATTATTTATTATCGACGCATTTAAACAAAATTTGTATTTTTGTATAACAAACTATGAAAGATATTGTTAATGCACTATGAACAAATTGTGAAAAATTATTGCAATCTAAATTTTATATAAATTTATATTTGGTTAATAATTATCATTAAATTTAATTATAATTAATTTCAGTATTTAATAATTGAAATTTTTTTAAAGAGGAGCATTTAAAATTACTGCTTCCAGAAATTAAATATTATTATAATATTTAGATTAAATTGATTTATTATTAATTAAACCTTAATTTAATATTAATTGATTGGATTTATATTATTTTAAAATTGCCCATGGTAAGTATATTAAAAATTAAGTTATTTCTTTAAGGTTTTATAAAATTATTAGCCATCAAAAGTTATAACAGTTCATATTGGGCAATGTGGTGTTCAAATTTGTCATTCTTTATGGGAGCTTTTATGCCTAGAACACGCAATTAGTCCAGATGGTGAGCTAGAATGCAAGGACATGGATTTAGGTGATGCCTCAATATTTTATCAAGAAGTTAATAATAACAAATATATGCCTAGAGCTATAGTAATTGATTCGGAGAATACCGTCATAGGTAAACTTTAAATCCTTTACCTTTTTTGAAATTCCATTTAGGAGAGATTCAAACAGGACCATATAGGAATTTATTTGGTACAGATAATTTGATATATGGTCGCGATGATTCGGCCAGCAATTTTGCAAGAGGAAGTTTTGTGTCAGGTAGTCAGTGTATCAAACCATTCCGTAGAATTCTTAACAAATTGGTTGAACAAGTAGATTATATTGAAGGCTTCTTTATTTTAAATAGTATGGGAGGTGGCTCAGGCGGAGGAATGGGCGCTTTATTAATGCAACAAATTTTTATGGATTATCCTAAAATAAGTCGAATTCAAATGGGTCTTTTTCCCAGTCCAACTATGTCTAATGCTATTGTCGAGCCATATAATGCAACATTTCATAGTCACACAACAATGGAAACGTGTGAACTGTGTCTCCTTTTTGACAATGAGGCCCTTTATGCAATGTGTCAAAAACTTTTGTTTTTAAATAATCCTACATTCAGTGATATCAATCGACTGCTGTCAATGATGATAAGTTCCTCTACAGCTTGCATGAGATTTGCTAATTCATTGAATTCGGGTCTAAGAGAAATGCATACAAATTTGATCCCATATCCACGAATACATCATGCGTTAATGCGCCATGCTCCTATCCATCATGAGTCTAGAGCTTGTTATACTATTTTAACTGTGGAACAAATTACCAAAGATGTTTTGTCAAAAGAATACCAAGCTCTAAAGTGTGACACTAATAGAGGGAGTTTCATTTCTGTTATTCTCAATTATCGTGGAACTGTTGCACCAAATGAAGTATCTCAAGTTATCCAAAAATTTAAAGCGAATTTCGGAATGAGATTTGTCGACTGGAGTCCAACTGGATTTAAAATCGGTATTAATAACCAATGCCCCACTACGACTCCAGATTCATCTGTTGGGTACTGTGATAAATCTGTTACAATGATCGCTTGCACAACCGCCATTAGAAGCAGTTGGATGAGTCTTTGTAGAAAATTTGATTTACTCTATTCAAAAAGATCTTTTGTACACTGGTTTATCAATGAAGGAATGGAAGAAACGGAGTTTGCGGAATCTCGAATGGACCTACAATTACTAAGCGAAGATTACGAAGAAATCGGATTGTCAGATGAAGAAATAATTGCTAATTTGAAAAGTAATCCAGGAAGAAAGTCAATGTTTGCAAATACATTAAATGAAGAGGCTTAAAAGCTTTTAAATGGTGAAAGTTTATTTAACAAATTACTAAATCACAGAATTCATTTATAACATGAAAATTTGTTTCTTTTTAATAATTAAAAAAACTTTACGCATTAAGATACAATGGAAAATCTTATAATAAATTCACTGAATATTAATTATTCACTAATTTGATCTTTATTTGAGAAATAAATTGTATTTAGTTTCTTTTTAAAATAAAATTTTGTCTTTTGTTACAATATTTTAATTGTCTATAACAGGGATGCACAGACTTTTCAGTATGGGTGCCACATTTTCTAATAATACATTCTATGAGGGCCACATTTAGAAAAAAACACCTAATCTGTAAAATTTTAAATTATAACCCGGTTTCTATATACAAAAAATGCATTTTAATTTAGTTGAAATAATTAATTTAATTTTTTTTGGAGCAAATTATTTTTTAAGTCAGTAATTATTTTTTTGACATAAAGAAAGAATCGATTATTTTGAAATCACCCAACAGAATAATTTTTAGTGTAATAAAAAAGTGCTGCCATATCTAATTTTTTAGTGAAAACTGAAAATGTATTTTTTAGTGCTGCAATTTCTTAAAATTTTTTATATAAATATTTAAATAAATATATTAAATAAATATACACGAGGACCGCACAAATTATTCAAAAGGGCCGCATGTGGCCCGCGGGCCGCACTTTGTGCATCCCTGGTCTATAAACTGAATGTTATATAATAAAATAATAAATATTTTAACAATCAATACAAGTATATACATTGAGCCTGTTCTATAATAATAAATTGTGTGCACTCATATATTTGAAAATACTTTTATCCTCGTTTTTATTGGATAACGCTTTATATAATTTTATAAGCGACACATCAAATTGACAGTGTGTTGAAAATCTTGTTACGCTGGATAACATTTTATTATATGATTATAATAAATTTTATTTCAATAAAAATCTGCTCCGAAGAGACAGATTGGTCCTTTTAATGGGACAAGCTTTGGCAGGCAGCTAAAATCTTTCTCCTCAGTATTTGTATTGAGCTCATACATACTGCTTCTGAAATAAAGTTCAAAATTTCTATAAGAAAAGTTAAACATCGCGTTCAATAGTGGGAATTAGAGTATTTTTTTTGACAAAATTGTTTTTTAAATAATGAATTTAAAAAAAACATTATTTACTAATAACTAACTTAAATTCACGTTTACGAAATTTAATTGATCTTCCTTTTCCCTCTATTCGAATTTTTAATTTTATGTTCTTATGAGAAAGTTATAAGGTTTTTTTATCATATGAGTCACAATTCCAGTTAACATTATCAGGACAATTTTTGCAAAAATTCAAATCAATATTTTAAAAATGAGATGTCAATGCTACATTGCAAGAGGGTTGATCTAAGGGTTTCGAATTTTCTTAATTCTAGGTTATTAAAAATTAATATGCAATTGAGTATAGGAAATTACCAAATAATTTATTAATATAACCAAAAGAATTTCTTTTAGGTCCCTGACTGTTTATCACCTATTAGCTAAACTTGTCTCCCTAAAACCCGACACTTATGATTTAGTTTAAGCGCTATGAGTCTATATCATTAGTTAAGAAAATTGTCCATCGCACCGGTCCACTGGACTCGTATACAGTGAACGCTTAATGTTATGTTGGGACATTGGAGTTACGCACGAACTAAAAGTTCGCTATTAAATTATTGAATGTTTATTTTTTAGTTAACTTTGCTAAACTACTTGGTGGCCACGATGGATTTCGCCATGTTTGCGTAAGATTCTAGTTTTTCTATTGATTCCTATTGCAATTTTTATCTCTAATTCATTTTTTGATGTTAATTTGTGGAAATCTCTTTATCATCATTATTTCAAATTTACTTACTCCTGTTATGTATTGTGTTTGTGTTGACTTCATGTAATATTTCTTGCTTTCGTTTCATTTTATTTTACTTGTGGATTTGTCATTTTGGTGTTAAGTGAATTCTGTTTAATTGTTTAGTTGATGTTCGAACGTATTATAGTTTGACTTGATTTGATCTTATGTTTGCGTGCTATGTGCTAACGCCTTTCAGTCACGATTCAGCCACTAGGGCTCAAAATCGGTTTTAGCCCAACAATTTTCTTATGTTTCCTTCTCATTTTTCAATATTTTTCTTTCACTCCGATTTCACTGTTTTCCTAAACAACACCCCATTAATTTAACAACATTTCCACCAATCATTTTACGCATTTAATATTTATTTTAATTTTGTTTAGGTATCCTCAACAATATTAAAGAAATATTATATGAATCTTTCTGCGATCACTTTTTTTCAAAGAGAATTTTGCTGGATATTTGTTGAGTAGAGTTTAAACAAGTTAAAATTATTCAATCAAGCGAAATTGAACAATATCACAAACAAGCAATTAAATTTAATTAATTTTTTTAAAAATCAAAAAATTAAGAATGGTAAATTTCAAATTTCAAACAAAATATAATCTAGAATTGACAAAATATTTTTATAAGGTCTATTTATTTGTATTTGGAATCAAATTTAATGTGGACAACAGTGCTGGCATTAAAGGTGTAGTTGGTAACACTATTTGACTAAAGTTTTCTTCGTTCTAAAATTTAAAAAATAATTTCAAATTAATTTTAATAATTTATAAATAAAACTTTTTGTATAAAAACTTAAATATTTAAAAAGGTTTTGTAATGGAAATTAAATTGTTTTAATATTATGAACAAATGCAAAATATTTGAAATTCTAAATTTAATTTAAAATCAATCAAGTTCATAATTAATCAAAAACACAGTGGCGTAACTAGTGGACGCAGGACCCTGCGTTGCGGGGGCCCAAAATTATTACTGAAAAAATATTTACAATCATTTTCTGAAACTTTTTTCCCGAAGTTATATTTGCCTACAAACATAAAACTATCATTGAATAGCGGCTGCTGTGAATAACTATGTATTAACTTTAAACGAAAAATTTAAGTGGAAATATTTTACATTGCACGAGGGGCCCAAATTTTGAAGTTCCGCCACTGCAAAAACATTAACTTAATTCGAAAATCAATATTTCCCTGGAAAAGATATCAACAGTTAATAAGTTAATAATAAGTTAAATACGAATATAAGAATTATAATTTTATGCGAGTCACAATATAATGATACTGCAAAAATAAAAACGAATTAATTAATTTAAAACTTGTTGACATCATATATCATCTCGAAGGAAAAACAAAAAATTACAAACTTTGACATGTTCAACAATGGCCTTTCAGATTAAGGATAGGTAGATAATTATTTGTTAGTTATTTCTTTTTATTTTTTTAGAAATTGTAAAGCTCTAGAATTACTGATAAGTCTTTATCAATCAGTAAAATATTAATCATATTACAAATAAATAAATAATGTTGTATTATCTATGTTTATGAAACGTATCCGGCAAAGTCATCGTGGGGAAATTCAGTGGAACTAATAGTCCTGTAGTCAAAAAACGTTACCAAGACAGTTCTGTTCGTGTTCAACATATTGTTTGAAATTATGATAATTGTGACAGAATTATTGTGACAGACAGACACCTTCGTGGTTTAGCTCATAATTTCAACTTTTAGTTATTTTTTTGCATGCTATTAATAAACTTTTTTCAGATTTATTTGTTTGTTATTTTTGATAAAAATTGATATACAATGTAAAAAGTCAAATGAAAAAAATCAAGATCTGTAATTTCCTGGATACTAAAAGTTTTGAATTTGTGAGGAATTTCCCACGATGAATTTGCTGTAAAATTTATGAAAATATATTTAAATATATTTATGATTAAATAATCAAAGAACGAAGGCAAAGTATTACATGTAACAATTGCCAACCATGTGTATTAAAATATAACATTATAATATATTTCGACTGTTTAGGAGTCTTCTTCAGGTTAAGAATCGTATTAATCAAAACTAAATGAAAATAATAATATTCAAACAAATTAACAACTAATAATCGTAATCAAACTGTATCAAAAAGATATTTTAATAAAATTTGAAATGATTGTCATTTTGACGAGGTACATTTTCAAATTTGTGGTTGAATCATGTTACATTATTCTAAGTACCTTCCAAGTATTATTGATTTTTTTTCGTTTTACGTTATGATAAAAGTGAATAAGTCTTGAACCAATCTCAGTAAATCTTTAGCAATATACGAATCTTTCCTCACCAGATCTACTGTTCAACGAGGCCAACAGTTGCTGACTGACGAAGAATTTGACTGTTATTGTGAAATTTTTGACGGAAAGAGATTTATGTTAACTATTAAAAAAAGAACGTAGAATCACGTTTCAGGTATATTTTGAATTCTGAAGCCGTATACAGCATCACGTAAGAATCTGACATAAGCATGTAAATATTCATGATAATTTTGCACTGTATTTCTTTCACGATGTTTGAAAATCACAAAGAATACTTCAATGCAATCCACAGAATTAATTCTTTAAAAATATTTTAATTACATGTTCAACCCGCCTCATGACATATCTTTTGAAAATTCTAATTAAAATGCATTAAAAACTTTTAAGACAAATAATTAATGTAAAAATTACAAATATCTCAGTATAATTGTTAATTTATTAGATGGAAAAATTATAAATATAATAAAATAACATTTAATAAAACATTGTTAAAATAACGATATTGTTGGGTTATTGGATTGGTGATAAAATTTAAATTTAATGAATTGTTTCTCTGACTCCAAGCGTGTCTTTGACTAATCCACAAATAAGTACTTGACAAAAGAAATCATTATTGATAATCACAAATAACTTTCACTTTACACTGACAATCAATTCAACACTCTGCTTAGTGACTATACAATGCTTATTACAACAGTCAGTGAGGAATAGCACTTGTGAATAACACCGGATTGAAAGACCATTAATTACTGATTGGTTTGTCGACTGGGACTTTGAGCTGGTTGTTTTCTTTGACTTTCTTTACAATAATTCTTTTCTTCAAATCTTCTCCCGACAATTATTCTTCACAATTATTTTCTTTACAATTATTTTTCACAAATCGTTTTCCCAAAAACCTTTCGTCCGACTGTTTAATTTGTCGTCTAAATTTTTGTCGCTCTATTTGTGTCCACCAGTTTCTCTTTATATAGCTTGTTTTATTTGTGGCACTAGAGATAATCAAATGTTTTCCACTTTTCATTCTCCTGCATTTCTCAAGTGTTTGTACTAATTAATTAGTACTAACCTTTGTTTTTGTTTTCTTGTCTGATTTCTTTTGTTTCCTTCCTCTCTCTCATTTCTCATTTCTTTTTACTTCCGTTTGCTTTTTCGAGTTCCCATAGATCGTCTCGTTTATCATGACGATCCTCCCCCAAGTAATTTAGTTATTTATTATGCTATTTATCATTTAGGTATCCTTAACAATATTAATATTATTAAATTGAATACATGTATATATATATATATATATATATATATATATATATATATATATATATATATATATATATATATATATATATATATATATATATATATATATATATATATATATATATATATATATATATATATATATATATATATATATATATATATATATATATATATATATATATATATATATATATATATATATAAACTCTTAAATATTTTTACTGCACCGCAGAGTCTATTTTGAATTTATATTGTCGGAAAAAACATAAGTTTTCTTATCAAATCTCTTTATCTGCATTGAACTTACATTAGCGCAGCTGTGTCGCAAAGAAAGTGTTTGTAACAAAATCCATTTAATACATGTAACAATAAAAGTAGATAAGTAACAAACCGTTTCTTTCGTTCTGACTTGAGTAAACCATCCGTAAAACGTAAAGAACAAAAACAGCGTCAAACTGAGGATGCAGCTGATGAATACAAAAATGTAAACCAAATTGCTCTTGACTTTGTTCACATTCAAATAAATGAGCAAATTTATTTGTAACAAAAGAAATGCAAAAACCGTAAAGGACATAGCTAATCTGTGAATTTTTGAATTGATAAAACTGCGCTCATACGCAAAATAAATATTGTATCTGTCGACGGCGTACTTCAAAATTATGTAAATCAAACCTGAAAATAATTTTAATAAATATAAATTATTTGAAAAGTCATGTTTTCGCAAAATCTTTATCTCAGATGTTTGGGATGTCGCTTTAGAAGTTATTTGAACCCAACGGGGCTACCGATTAAAAATATTGTATTTATGCAGTTATATATTTACAATGAAAATAGTAATTATAAAAATTATTAACAAAAAACTAAAGTTACTGATAACTGTTATTGAATTATAATAAAAAAATTATATTTTTAGCCAGTGAAGTACCCATGGAATTATTTTTGGGTGTTAGGGCCTTTCCCATGGAGGAATTTGAGAAAAAATGTGTCATATCTGATAAATTTATTAAACGGCAATTCAGAAATAAAAGAGTAATTAATTCTAAGATATATAGTACAAGGAAATCCTTAAATTAAATCTTTTAATAAATAACAGCTTAATTCAACCCTTTAGTTACGAAATCAGTTGAACTTAATTCCAAAGACATTATGCACTCTGACCTTCCATGCGCATTTATGAAATAAATCAAACATATTTATCGTTAATTTAAATATTTATAATAAATTTCTAATATTATATATTAAATATTATTTGCATGATTGTTGTATGTTGACAATGCTCAGAACATTATTTTAATTTTCCAAATTTTAGGTGGTAATTTGTTTTAAAATTTCTCCTCGTATTTCTAGAGAATTGCAATATATTGACATACATATAAAATTTATTTAATTATTACTTTTCTATACAATTTTGCATTTTGCTATTTAATATTTAGTTTTAATTTCTATAATTTTTCTCCTGACTAATTAAATATACTCATCTCACAAAAGCATATAATATACTTATCAGATTAACCATATAAACAAAAATAAAAATAACACTTTATTGAAAGTTTAGTAATTTATATAGGAAAACCGAATACAGAGTTTTTGTATCGTTCATTTCTTTTTAGGTCTAATAAAAAAAGTTGGTATTGAATCAATAAATATTTTAATTGTAAATATTTTGATAAATATAATGCCGATTGAAAATGAAAAGAAAAAATCAAAAATCAAAAGAAGTTCTTATAATATTATTTTTATAAAAATTTTTTTTTCCAATTTCACCACTGATTATTTTTTTCCATTGAATTTATTAAAAAGAGAGCTTGAAGACTATAAATCAGTAATATATCGATGTTTTTTGATACTCACGAATTTTCGGCACTGCCTTTGTCAAGTGAAGAAACTCACTTGAAAGAGGCAGTGCCGAAAATTCGTGAGTATCAAAAAAACATCGATATATTACTGATTTATAGTCTTCAAGCTCTCTTTTTAATAAATATTATTTTTATTTATATAAGTGATCGTAGTTGGAAAATTGAACCATAAAACATTTGTTTAGTCATTCTGAATTTTTTACACAGTGCAATTGTTTGACGTTATCTAGTTTAGTAAATAATGTCGTTCAAAGCTCAGTAGTAGATGTATTACATAATGTTAAGATACTGGAAATGAAATTTATCTTTTTCATTTATTACAAATAATTTTAACTGACTTACCAAATGGAGCTATCAACGGACAAACAAAGCTGTAAGTTACTGTTACTGTAAAAACACACAAAATCCATGAATAGCACAATCCGAATTGAAATTCCCAAACAACATTCTAAAATAAATTTCACATTTTGCAATTTAAATGAAACAAAAAAACCTTTCTAATTCCCCACATTTCTACACTAGATCTTACAACAACTTGATAATACAGATAAATGATCAATTCAGGAATTCTGATGAGTTCTGAAATCGTGCCAATGAAGGCCGCGGTTATAATGTAATTTACAAAAAAGGCGCAATTTCCGGGAGCAAAAATACAGAGCCAGTGAAAATAAAATGTGTTTAATTGAATATTTTGAATTGAAAAGAGCCAATTTATAAATGAAGGTAAACTAAAATAATAATAATAATAATAATAATAATAATAATAATAATAATAATAATAATAATAATAATAATAATAATAATATAAATAATTGTTTTTCGATAGCAACGAAAACTTAATATTAGACAAATTCTCATTTAATTTTGTTCATATTTTAACATTTGCTTGTTTAATAATAATATTATAAGAACTATTTTCCAATTTCACCACTGATTTCTTTTCCATTGCATTTATTAAAAAACTTGAAGACTACAAATCAGAGAATATATCGAATTTTCACTTGAAAAAGACGGTGCCGAAAATTCATGAATATTAAAAACATCGATATATTACTGATTCGTAGTCTTCAAGCTTTTTAATAATTATAATAATACACCATTTCTAGTTTCAAATTTCTATAAGTAGACAATTTGTAGGATTTGATCATGTGACATATTTTGTGGTTGCATAGAAAATACACCAACGCATAAATTACAAAAAAATGCGTGCTCATTTTTTATTTTGATGTACACTAACTCCCGAAATATAAAAGTTTCTATAATCTAAAATCGATAAAATTATAGTATAGGAACACACAAACGTACCTGTGTGTAAAAATTTAATTTAACTTAAAAGTTTTATATAGAAATTGAGAAAGTGGCAGAAAAATTATTTTACATACAAACATAGAACACATAATAACATTTTAAATTTTACAAGTGAATAACATATTATTATGAATATATTAAAAAATCATGAAGGAAAAATTTTTGATCTAGAATCGGACAACTCTATTTTGAGATGTAGAGAAAAAGACTATAAAACATCGTAAGATCTAATTATAAAATAATTTTAAATTTAATATTTCTTTAGATTTTCATATATTTTTCTGAAAATGCTGCTTTTTGTGAAGGTAAAGACTTGACAATGTAAGATTTATTCATTAAATTAAAAACAATTAAAATATTTTACAACATATCAGATATTTCTTGTCAAACGCTGGCTTTGTGTGAAGGTAAAATTTCAAATATTGAACAAGGTCCTTCAACATCTTTGGATTTGCAGAAAAATATTTGAAAATCGTAAATTTTAATAACTTGTTTAAAAAAAATAATATTTTCATAGAAATACAGAACATGACAAAATTCGATTAATTAATACCTTTGAAAATGTTGAAAATTACGAAGTATTTGGAATATTACTTGGAATCACCAAAAAATCGATTGGAACAATAATTTACAGATATAAAAAATATGGAAAAATTTGCAAAGGGAAAAGAGATAGCAGAAAACAAATTATTTCAGAAGAACATGGAAATAATTTGTTGGATTTCGTAGAATCCAATTTTTATGCATTTTTGGAAGAAATGAGAATTTGGTTTGGCAATTACTTTATTTATTTATAGTTAAAAATATATATGACTTACATTATATGGAAATAATTCTAAAAATATAAAGTGATGATTTTTTGGTAACACCATTAATTAAATTTTAAGAAATTAAATAATAATTTAAGCCTTTTGTTACGAATAATATATTTAATTGTTTAAAATTATAAAAATAATTTCATAAAATTTCATAAAAATCCTAAAAATTCTGAAAATTAATTAAAAATAATTTATAATACAAATGTTGACTAAAAGTAATATTTAAGAGCTGGAATAATGATCTTATAATTATATAAAATCAAAATTCAAGCCTTTAAAGTTGATTAAGAATTAAAAAACCTACTTGAAAACCATTTATAAAATTGAATAAATGAAGTTACAAACTTCATCTTCTCGTAAATGGTGAGTCACCTACACTGATGTACTCACCAACGTGCATTATAGAAACTTTTATATTTCGGAATTAGGTGTATGTGAATAGATTCGGTTGTTTTTCGCATTTCCCGTGGTTTTGTTTGTTTGGATACCACTAATAAATGTGTGTATATGCATCGAGCAGTGTATAAATCTTTTAATTTTGAAATGTTGTAATAATAATAAAATTTTAAGAGTCACTATTACCTTGCGATACCTAACGATGGTAAGATTAAGACCATTGTTATAAGAAAAGTATATGTCTTAATAATCACAGCGGTATGTTCATCAGTTTTCGTCCAATGACCTATCATAACCTCGGAATAATATACGATAAATGGCAATAGCGTTGATACAGCCCACATTATAAACGATGGTAAAAAGCGATTTAGAACAATATTCTGGATAATAATAATAATATAACATTAAAATTTAATAAAATTACCATTGAAATTCTTTTCGATTGAAAATTTAACTGCAGCACATTTAACGCGTATGTTGGAGTTGTTAAAATAAATAAAAATATAAAAAGAATCGAATTAATAAGAATAGCTTTTATGAGCCATTTTTTGTAAGGGTGACAAAGATTTTCCCTGAAATAAATTTAAATTAATAAATGATGAAAATCAAATGAATACCAATTAATAACATTTGAAGGAGGAGCATATGAAATTGTCCAATAGGCGCTTTTAATATCATTTGACATTGCAGATGTTTGAGGAAAATTGAGCACCGAACAAGATGAGTGATAGTCCTCCAAAACTCTAAATTGTCGAGATATAATTATAATAATAGTAATAATAATAATAATAATAATAATAATAATAATAATAATAATAATAATAATAATAATAATAATAATAATAATAATAATAATAATAATAATAATAATAATATAATATAATAATAATAATAATAATATAATAATAATAATAATAATAATAATAATAATAATAATAATAATAATAATAATAATAATAATAATAATAATAATAATAATAATAATAATAATAATAATAATAATAATAAATATTATATTTGATTTACAGGAATTCACGAATTATTGAAGATATTAAATCATTTTAGAAAATAAATCTCTCGAAATAAAAACGAAATCTCTAAAAAAAGATATTTCCGATAATTTGCAAATTAAAACATTTATGAGACATGGAATATTCAACAATTTAATATATATTTTATTAAAAAGTATTGTTTTTCTAAGTAAACAAGAGAAATTTATAAATATTTTTCGACGAAAATACAAATTCCTAGCTTTTACGATTTTAAAATCAACTAGAGTAGAACAAAAATTATTTTGAATGTTAAAAAGTTAAGGTTGAAATAATTTATACAAAATCTTAAAAATGATAATTTAATAATTAACAAGGTTGCCGACCATTGCCATTTTGACGAAGGGATTTTATATTTAGCAGTGGTTTTTCAAGATTTTAATTTTCATTAAAATTTTTCTAGTTTAAAAAAAGTATGTGAAAATCTTCAAAATAATGTATCAAAATAATGTATATGCAGGCAATATGATTTTGTCGACTCTTTACTTAAAACCTCTTAACAAGCTTCTTCCTGTTTCACAATATTCGTTTGAACTGAGAATGTCAACAAATGTTGATATTTAATAATCTGCGCATTTGAAGAGATTTCGAATTTTAAAGGTTTTAATTTATATAATATCCGTTAAACGAATAAATATTTATTTTTTTTATCCCGGGGTCAAAATTCTTTTTCTCTGGATTAACATCGACCCAATTTTGACAACCCTATTGTTTCAAATATTTACTTGCGAGCATCTTCAATGGTTTCAAACGTGACAAAGGCTACACCGATTTTTTTATCATAAGCTTTTACGATTTCTTTTTGACATTCAGCTCCAAGAATCAAAATCTCATCATTATAATAGTCAATGACATCAACTTCCTCAATACAACCTGAATGAAATCGACCGCAAAACTTAGGAACCATTGTACGGCGGATTCCGGTGATTGCATACTGTTGAGTGGCCTCGTTTCGCGCATGAATTGCTATTTCTCTGCAATTTTTAAAAATTTATTTGTAATTCTTTTTTTTTAATTCGATTACCTTTGTAAATTTAAATGAATTAATTTTCTCATATTGTGGGCAAATTGAATGTCCTTAATTTCACACTCTTGATATGCCTCTCTGATTTAAAAATTAAAACAAATAAAAAATAAATAAATAAATCTTTAATTATATAAATATAAAAATAGTTTTATTGATGTGGTTCAATGTTTTTGACTTATCAAAAAAATATGAATAATGGATGCATATTATTTATATGAAATAAACTGTAATAAAATACAAAAAAAGAATATTTTAATTTTTATCAAAGAAAACTCTTTAAATGGTATACTTTCTTAATAAACAAATAAGCAATAACAATAACATTTTTATTTTAAAAATAAGTGGTTCTTGGCAGAAAATTTGTATTTATCTAGCAAAATCGAGTCACTAGTTATGTAAATTAAATTTCTTTTTTGAATACTACTTTTACATTATATTATTCAAAAGAGAGGAATCACATAAAGGGAATTTTTATGCAAATCCTTAGCGGCCACTAAATAGATATCCAATGAATTATTTATACACCTCAGTTGATCCAAAGATCGCGAAAATTGAATGTTACTAATTTTTAAAAAATTTCGCTGAACCAGATATAAAACCTTAGTGGACCAGAATTAACCCACATGCCGTACGTTGGCATTCCTAAACTAGAGACTTATAAAAGTTAAAATAAGATATTATAATATCTTTAATAAATTGTATTTTACTTTAAAAATTATTAATTAATACGTTGATTAAGACGAATGTTTTAAATTTCTTGTTATGGAGATCACAATATACTTTTTTACATTGTTTAGAAATTTTTAATCGATCACATTAACTTCATTATCATTATCTTGAAAATTATTGTTTTTCAGATCACAGCTAACCGCAACGACTCCATTAGGAAGCCAACTCGTGGGTAACTGGGGTGGTAGTCAACATGATAATATACACTCGATAATTTCATCTTTAACTTAAATGCCATCTTCAAATTAATCTTTTTTAACATACACTAGAGCCTCGAGTTGCGTCGTTAATGCGTTCCAATAAATCGCGACGCATCTCGAAACAACGCAATTCGAATTTTAATTTTGTATACATTTGTATTTGTTTTTATATAATAGGTTCCGATAAAATCTGAAATCCATGTTTATAAAAAAAAATTAGTTATATTGCTACATATTTAAATAAAAAATAGGTATGAATAGATTAACTATTATTTAATAAGTTTTATTAAACCAAAAACTAATGCAAACATTAATAGAATTTTAAAATAATGTAAAATAATGAAGCAACATAAATTTATAGAATTTATTCAGATTCTTATTCATACGTTGGTTCAGGACTTGGCGTTTGCTTTTCTTTTGGTTGTTTTATTATAAAATTATTCAGAGTTATTTGAACTGCCTTTTATTTTTTATCCAAATAAATTTTTTTATAACAGCTGATGGAGGCCTCTACAGCTTGAGTAACCTTTGTACTTTGATCAGTATCTGGATCTTCTGCAACAAATATTTCTAATGCCTCAGATATTAATTTAATTGCTTTCCCCATATCCTTTGTTGTTAATTGTTTCACTTCTGGTACTTCTACGGAATTGTCGTCATTCTCATAAATATTTTGAGCCATTTCAATTAAATCTGCGGTACTAACATTAAAATCCTCTTCTACATTTAAAATTTCATCAAAATCGGCCTCGTCCAATCCTTCGAAATGAGCTTCTTGGGCTAAGTTAACTATTTCTGCCCGAACTAATGGCACATCGTCAACTTCCATAAAAGTTGCTGTACATTCTGGCCATATTTTTTGCCATACACCATTCATACAAGAGGATTTTACTTCTGCCCAAGAATCTCCAATATTTTTAACAGCTTTCAATACATTGTAGTTTTTCCAAAATACAGCCATAGAAGTTTCTTCATTTGCATCGGCAGCATGCAGTAGCTGTTTAAATGTCCGGCGAATATAGTATGACTTAAAATTTGAGATTACTCCTTGATCCATTGGTTGAATAAGTGAAGTTGTGTTTGGAGGCATAAATAAAAATTTTACATTATCTGATAGATCATCTATATATGTTGGATGTCCTGGTGCATTATCCAGTAGTACCAATATTTTAAAAGTTAAATTTTCCCGTTTGCAATAGTTTTTGAACTCAGGAATGGCGCATTTGACCAACCAATCAACAAACAAAGAAACAGTGACCCAAGCTTTTTTATTAGATCATTTGCAGCTGCATTTAAAAATAAATCATGGCATTCTAGTTTCGGTTTAAAGTTTAATTTTTGAATATAGACGTTATGCTATTTTTTGATTAAATTTTATTTTAAAACTTTTTTTCGACGCATTTCGAAAATTAGCAACGCAACTCAAAATTAGGGTATCGAAAATTTTTTTGGCGCAACTCGAAAGGACGCAAGTTGGGACAACGCAACTCGAGGCTCTAGTGTATTTGCTTAAAAATCTCGACAAAATGATCATTTTTGTGGGATGATAAATCCAGGACTAACTCAACAAATATAAATTTCATACATTATTAATATCAACAGTATATAAATATAAGATATTTCTTTAATGAAAAATCATTCAACTAACCACAAAGAAGTTTATCATTTTTAATGATAAAATGGTTTTGAATTAATGGGAAATTAATTCTTCATAACATTAGAACTTGATATAATAACATCTCCCTTCTCAAGTTTCTAATCACTGTTGACTGATGGAATTGATTAATATATCTAACCATAATAAGAGATTAAAAAGTTGTATGTAAAGAATAATTTGTTTGTTGTTGTATTGACGTATTTGAAATGACACATGCAAAATTAATGTGCAAAATGATATGAATGTAAAATTATGTTATATAAGAATGTAAAAAGTTATTAAATTTAATTAAAAATGATTTTATGTTTAATTTTTAAAATTTTTTGAGTGTTTCAATTTTTAACTTTTTAAAAATTTTGATCGAATAAACAATTTAAAATCTATATAGTAATTTGTTTCTACTTGATGATGACACTAAACCTGTCTAAATATATTGTATAAGTGATGCTCGAGTGACGTTTTTTTTCCATTTTAATTTCACTTCACAATTACTTTTACACTGCTGTTTAATGACTTCCGATAAGAAAAAATTTAAGTTTTTGTTCGATGAAAATAAATTAATAAATTTTTAATGATAGTCATAAATTTTCGACAAATTTTTAATTTAATTAAAATATTTGTATAATAATATTTCTTTTTTAATTAATATATTTAAACAAACAAGTGGTAAAATTAGGCCGAGAAATTAAACCTATCGATATTTAATAGTAATTTTTTTCACTAATTAAATTCAAAAAAAGAATATATAAATAATAAATTAATCACAGTCAAAATTTTCTAATAAATACAATGTTAATTGAAAAGAAGTCAGAGGTGAAAATTGAAAAAATTTCTTATAATAATAAATTAAAAGCATGAAAACATTACTTGAAATGATCTAATATAATACTTCGGAAACTAGACTCCTTTGGTATTCCGTCTATTAAAAGAGTATTGGATACCTAGGAAAGATTTAAATAATCTTGATAAATTTTGAAAGACATAGAATTAACTTCATGAATGGTCGTAATTTGAAGAGTTGTAGCAAAATGCCAAATAATAACAATAATCCCCAAAAAATAGAGTAATGAAAGAACTGCATGAATCCATATCATTTTTGAGTAAGAGGATAAATTCAGAATAGTAGTCGTAGCGAAATCATTATATTTAATTTCTAAAATAAAAAAATAAAAAAAATACATAATTCAATAATTTTAAACTAACTAGTTCCATTTCCATGCATATTGACAGGCAAAATAACCATTAATGATATGAGAGTAATGATAAAGTTGGTAAAAATGAGATATTTTTGGAAAATTAGGTATTGATAAGCGTCGTTACCTGATTTCTCTCTAATATCTTTGTCACTAAAAGTTAAAAATAAAAAAAATAAAAAAAACTCAAATCTTTTATAAGAATACATAAATCATCAACAATAATATTACCAATCTTAAATTGCAAACATCATTTTAATCTTAGTATAAATAATCTTATAAATTATTATTATAATACCTATAGTAAAAATTAAAACCGATAAATTTGTTTAATAAATTTCAAATAAAAAATATTGAATTTATTATAGAAAATACAAAATTTCAACACAATTTTTCAAAATAATCTAGTTCAGCGACAGAGAACCTATGACTCATGGGTCAGACACTGACCCATGCAACGAATTCAAGTGACCCACAAGTTATTTTGTTTTTTTTAATGATTATTTTGTATTTTGTGATTTAGATATCCTCAACAATTTCATATAATATAAGATGAAAATATACTGATATATGACTGGCTAAATTAGGTATGATACAAATAGAAAAAGTTTTAAGGAACGAGTATATTTTAAAATTTTATAGGGTTAAGAGTTTATTTCAAATCCCGAAAAAATACATATGTTTACTATAAAACATACAGAGTTTATTTAAGAGTTTATTTATAGTATGTTTAATAGTTTTTGTTTGGAATTGACTCGTTTTTTTGTTGTATTTGTGATTTTCAAATTTTGTGGCTAGATTTATTGAAAATATAATTTATTGTTCTGGAATTTCTAAATAATATTCGATTTTGAAAAAGGTAAACCAATTTTGATACCAGTGCATATAGCAGAAACTTAGTGAATACAGAGAAGATAAAATCGATAAAGTTTCATATATGAAATGTTCATTTAGTGATTCAATCATTGACTCATTGAACGGAAATAATATCAATCTGAATTCACCGAAAAAGAGAGTGAGAAGTGATCGGCGGCAGGGTTTGCTCGTGGTGGGTCGCAGGTAATCCAACGTTTCCAACGCAACCAAAGATACAATGACTTGTTTGACCATTCGACACCCGTTGAGTGATCAACGTTGGTACTGTGTCGTATGGGGGAATACTCGCTAGAAGTGAGTGTACCTCTTTCACTATAATTGTCGGGCATTCCAGTGGGTTCGCGGGCTGTCGATAGAAGGCATGTGGCCAACTTCAGTTAGGTCTCCTTGCTATATGCTATATGCTATATACTTTTCTTTTGGCCTTGACACCATTTTCTGTGAAAAAGTATGGGCAATGTTTGACAGTTTACCAGACGAGGAATAAATTAGATAGTTGATAGTTTTAATAAATAGCTAGTTGTCTTTTTTTAATGCAAATAAAATTTAATGATTAAACATAATTCGTCCTTTTAATTACATTAATTGTATTTTGTGAGAATTTTATGTTTAAATGTTTAAATACTCGTTTCTCTCGGCCCACTGGACGCCAGGAAACGAGCTCCTAGTGTCTTAAATAGTAAGATATGACTCAGTAGTTTGAATGTTGATTTTGTATATGTAGTCCTTGTGTAGTCCATTATATTACAGAAAAATAGAAAATTGTCCATCACACACTTGACTCTAAATGTTATGTATTCAGACCTTGGAACCTCGAACAAACTAAAAGCTTGTCGTAGTTTCCGATCAGTCTATATATATATTTTACTCGCAGTGGTATTCCGCGATACTGGGCTTACCTGTTACCAGCATATCACGGAATAGTCAAGTCCATCTAATGTAGACAACAACAGATAGTCGTCGTCCACAGGGTCACATGAAGTATACCGATAAACTGCGCAGTTAAACTACTCCAGGTGAACGGAATAGTACAACTCCCACTTCCTGTTGAACATATCATTTTACTATCTTGAGAAGTGGCTGTGGGCCGAAAACAAACAATAAATAATTTTAGTCAGAGAAAGGGTTTTCCTTTCTGTTTAGAAAAATCAAAAACGAACTCTAGATCTATGACTAACATTTAATATATCAAATATAGCACAATAAACATACAACTCTTACTTCTAAAGAAAGTTTAGGATACAAAGTTCCATGTAAGATTAAGATTGTGACTGAAATGCGCCGGTATATATACCCTAATTTTGGTGTGCCACTTGGACTTAAAATCAGTGGTAGCACAACACTTGGTTCGAATTTCTAATAGACAAGTACAATCTAGTGAACACAAATCTAAGAATTTAATGAATTTCAACAGAACTTATAAGGATATGTATGTCATAAAAAATATCCTAAAATATCTTTAAAATGTCTGGGAATTATCGTTGAAGTTATAATCAACAGGAACAACTATTATTTATTTATTTTATTAGTATTTAGAAAATATTCCACTACTATAAAATGGTCGCAGGACAAAATTGTAGCGGAAAAATGGCACGGATAAATGGTAACGGACAAAATGAATAAACTAAAAGATAACCCATAAAATTGCATTTTATTAAATGCATGTGGCTTTAGATAGACAACATCATTGGTAGGCCAAGAAAAGGAAGAAAAGGTTCGCCAAGATTCACAATTGAGCTGTCGAATCAATATTCGAGAGTCATCGATAACCTGCCTCGCAGAAATAATGCAATCGAGGGCTGGCACAATATTTTCAATCATATCGTTGGTTTTGCTCATCCGTCCTTAATAAAATTAACTCGAAAACTACAACAGAATCAACATTCCAGTCAACTACATCGTCGTCAATTTCAGGTAGGTGCAACAACCGGAAAGAAGAATAAAGAATACGCCCGCATACATAAAGCACTTTACACCATGGTAGTCAATTATAACAACCGAGATCTGGTTACATATTTGGGAGATATTGTGTGCGTGCTCAATATAAATGTTGTCTGACAACAACTTTATTGCAAAAGTGTATAAACATAAATATTCTAACCGAGTAACCGTTATTCATTATTTATTTTTTTATTATTCGTTTTTTATTCATTATAATTTATATAACTTTATTTGACTAGTCTAGATTTTAATCTGTTTTTTATTATTATTAAACTAAAGACGAAAGAACCAGACATTTATGTTAAATAAAGGCAACTTACTTACTTTTCTAATAATTAATCTATTCCTTCAAAATTAATGTTATGTGTTGGGGGAATAATTAACTAATTACATTTAAAATAATTAACTTATTATTCTACATTTAATCCTATTATTATTTTGACCGTACCATTATGTCCTAGAACCCTATAAAACATATACTAATATAATAAAACCGTCAAAAAGTGAATAATAATCAATCTGAAATGTGTCCATTGGGTAAACGTAAGTAGGTTGAGGGTTAAGGATGAAATTAATAAAATTGTAAAATTTATAATTAAATTATTGTTTTTGAAAGATAAATCTAAGTATCTGCGTAAAGGGTTCTTATATTACACCAATACCAATAATTCTACTATAATAAAAAATACTTGAAGGAACAGAAAACCCTTATCCATCTGTTAGCAATTAAAATAGTATAGATTTGTAAGTAGTAACAGTATATTTTGAACTCTATTATTGATTATAAAAGACATGAACAAAAAATTACTAAATGACTCATAATTTAATTTATTTATTTATTTTAAATTTACAATTAAAGTATTGTTAAGAACAAATTTTGATAACTAAAATTCAAAAACATTGATTAATAAATGACCTACGCACTTCTCGGTCACCATACATTATAATGGCTTTTATTGGTCTATTTGAGCGACAGGTTACGCATATCAGCAAATGGATCGATACAAAATTTACATTAAAAACTCATAAACTCAATAGTTAAAATTTGAAATAAACGGAAATTTTTAAAAAAAAATTTTAATCCACATTTATAGCATGTTTCTAATGACTTTTCAATGAAAGATTGGAATAATTTTCAATCTATACGAATTTCTGTGAAATAATTTGATTCCCAGTTTTTAAGTATGAAACAAAACTTCCAGTGAGCAAAAAATGTATGGAAATATGAGATAGAAATTTGTTTCTTCTTTTATCATTTTATCCTTTGAGTGCAATGAATTTTCCCGTTAGTGCTTCTTGGTACAATTTTATGAGCGCTTTATGAAGATGCAATCAGTGAAACAATGGGAGGAAATTTTGACACCCTTTTCGTAATTTGTTTAAAAAATTCCCAATTTTAAATCAAATAAGTATGCAAACATTTTTTTTATTTTCTGTTGTACTGAATAAATACAGAATAAATATTGAGTGAATGACAATGCCAACAAGAGTTTACACCAAAATAATAATTAATATTTTGTAGGATATCCACCAGCATCCAAAACTGCCTGACAACGGCGTAGCTTTGAGTCCACAAGGCGCTCACAAATGCTAAAAGGAATCTCAGGCCAAATTTCCTGGAGTTTCTCATACAACTGATTCGCGTTCGAGAAATGTTGAGCTCCAAGACGTTTTCTCATCTCATCCAAAAGTGGTTCGATCGGATTAAGGTTCGAAGATTGTGATGGCCATTTCAGGAAATCCCCATTTATGGGACATTCTTAACCTAGCATATGGCAACATTTCCTTTTCAAGGATGTCACGGTACACGAATCTGTCTATGATGCCGGTGACCTGTGTTAGTGAACCTTTTCCAGATTTCGAGAAACCTCCCCAAGCGAGAACATTGGCACCTCCGTGCTTGACAGCTGGTTTTTTGTACAGAGGATTGTAATTTTTTTGATTTGGGCGCCAAACTTTACATCAACCATCGGAACTAAAAAGGTTGAACTTTGATTCATCAGACCAGAGTACAGTAGACCATTACTGTTTAGTCCAGCCAATGTGCGACGATTCTCAGCAGAAACATATGCCTTTTAGCAGAGTTGTTTAGAATAGTTTGCTTGCTCAAGTGATGGAGGTTCGAATTGTCTTGAATGGCTTTGACAGTTATGAATGGGTTTTTCTAAGCCTCTTTCACGATAGTTCGATCCATGCGTTCGTCTGATTTGCGAGGTCTCCCATATTTTTTTGCATTTTGAACACTTCCACAGTTTTGGTATTTTTTAAAAACTTTAGTCGCATTGCTGCACTGCGCTACAAAAGCCTTCACAATGCCTATTTTCTTCCTTCCACCATTAATATAAAGGTCCACCATTCTTTCTCGAATATTGCCTGGCAAATACTTTCTTGAAGGCATAAGACTGCTAAGTTGTAAATAAAGTTCGTTCGGAATAGAAATGAAATGATCAATGCAAATTTTATACTTTCGTAGGAAATTCCAGAAACGCATGTATAATTTAAAATGCATTTAAAAACATTTAAAAACATGCATTTAAAAATTCATAGAAATGTAAAATGTTTCCATACTTTTTTGATTCAAAATTTAGTATGTTTACAAAATAGCAATAAAAATATAATCATTAAAACATCATATTGTTTCACAAATAGTACCATTTGAAAGCCCACATAATACTGTGTTGGAATATAAAAGGAGAGGATTCTAGACATTAGTAGAACAAAATGGATAAAAAAGAAACCAATTTCTATCTCATGTTTCCATACGATTTTTGTTCCCTGTATATTGAAATTTATTCATTCTAAAACTTAATTACAAATTGTTTCAATTTGTGTCGATAAATCTACAATTGTGTATTTCGATTCGACGAAAGTGTTACTTTGATATTTTGAATACTAAATAATTAAAACAAAAAATAATGCCTAGTGTTTTATTTGACGCCAACCACCTTTTCTATAGACTAGACTGCAACACAGTCTTTTCTGAGCAAACACCTAATGATGATAATACGCTACCTTCCAACAGTGGTCCTTAAATATTTAAATATTCCGATGATCCCCTTGATCAGAGGTTTCCACCCATTGTATCGTGAAACGTTTATTAGAGTGTCAATAAATTATGTAGATATATTTTGCCTACTTATAATAGTATTAAAGTTCCCAAAACTCTATGTGCAATCAAAACACCTGTAGTTATGAAACCATGTTATTGAAAGATTTTGTATAAAACAAAAGTAAAGAGGAAACGCTTAATGTTTTTGTTGGGGTTATCTGGATCAGGGGTAGGTGAGCTAAATTACGGCACATTAACTTTAATAAAAAATATAAATAAAGTAAGAAACTGAAACTAAATTAAAACAGAAAGCAAAAGAGAAACAAAAATGTTTTTTGAGTAGTATTAGATTCGTTTAATTAACTTATTAGAGGCGGTCTCCCATAGTGTTACCTGGCCATAATTCAAGTAAATATATTGAAACTGTATTGACAAAATTTCCGAGATTGTAAAGTGTAATATCAATAAAAGTAACTTGTGTTGAATCAGTTTTTTGACCACACGGAGTTAGTTTTTCAAATATCCTACCGAACCATATAAAAGTAACTCAAGATTTGTATTGTTCTTGTCAATTTGAAATTATCAATACAAAGAGAATACGATTCTGAAGTTCTCTGAAAACAGTTTTGAACTGATTTTTCAAAATTATCAGCAATCATATCAGCTATCCTATCTTGTAAACAAATACCAAATAAAATTTTATATACTAATAAACTAGATACGTCAAGCTTCCTTATTTTTTTACAGATTCTTTCTATCACAAAAATTTACAAAGTCCCAAGTATTTTTATGCTTTAAGGGAATGGTTATCACTTGGATATCAGTTTCATAGAAATTTAATTAAATTATTGCGACTTTTTATTTATTTTAACATATTTATACCAGTGAAAGGAATAAAATAACAAATTGCATTTTGAGGTCATAATAAATTATGTTGATAATTAGTTAAATTAAGGCTAATTTGGTAGGTACACGAGGACAAAGTCGTTTCTATTGCCTGAATAATAACTCCAAATATAGTCGACTTCTTGACTTTATATTTGAACTTAATTGTATAATTTTTTTACAATTTCATTTCCCATACTGTCTCTCTTTTTTCTAATGATAACTTTAACAAAATTTACATTAAATATATAATTATGCTTTTATGGTCTATTTTATTATTGTAACCGTTCAATTAATATAGGAAAAACATTAATAAATCGTAACAAAATAAAGCATAACTTATCTATAACCGGTTTGAATTTATGATTATAAGAATTTGTTGTCATTTTCATTATTTTTATTTTGAATTTATTTTATCTTCATTTCATATATATATTATTTTCGTTTTTGTTTAACATAGGTTTTCGACATTTTTATTGATTTTTTTTATTGATTTACAATATTTAAAAAAATGAATTACTTTGTTTGAATAATCTATTGTATTTATTGTTTTTTTCTATCCTACCTGATGATGACAGTAAGAAATATATGGTAAGGCGGGTGTTTGATAATAATACTTTATAAATTTCTGTATTTTTTGTTTTAATTATTTACTAATTAGAAAAAAAAAATTTTACAATCATTAATATAGAATGTAAACATTTTCATCATAAATGTTACCTTACAACATAGAAGAATTTCAACCAACTGAAAAATCCCTGAAACAAAATGAAATTAACCATATGAAAAACTTAAAAATTGTTAATAAACTAATTTAAATTATTAAATTTTTTTAGTTCATTATTTTTATTTAATAAAATAATGAGGTATAACTATTACACAAGATTATTCGAAACTGTCATAAATTAGAAAATATGAAAACTGAAGCAGAGATACTAGCAGAATATAGTAAATATAAAGCGAATAAAGAAGGAAATCGAAAAATAAAATTACAATTTGAAGAAAGAGATATCAAAACTTTAGTAGCTGGAAAAAGATTATTCATAGTGAGTTACCGTATTTTTTGGACCATAAGGCGCACTAAAATCCTTTCATTTTCTCAAAAATGGTCAGTGCGTATTATAATGTGGTGAGCCTAATGTATGGTTGTGCTTTCTGACCAAGAACCGATTTTACACCTAAATCCGAAATATAAAAGTTTCTATAATCTATAAAAAATCGATAAAATTATAGTATAGGAACACACAAACTTACCTGTGTGTAAAAATTTAATGTTCCGAAAGTTAAAAGTTTTTATATCGGAATTTTGTGTCATTTAATGTGTGCGCCTTATGTATGAAAATAAAACCGTTAGCAGTCGATCATAGATATTGCGCCTTATGGTCCGAAAAATATGGTACTTTAAATATGATATAAAAAACGAAATAAAATTAGAAAACGAGTTAAAGTTTATGCAAATATCTTAAGAACGGTTTGAAGCAGGTTCTTATAAAGACATATTCACATCTACTCGTAGTCAATTGAACCAATCGACTAGTCGGACTAAGGCACATATTTTCTTAAAAATCGTTTATAAAAACATTATTTTCAAATTTTGTTATTTTTTAATTCCCTTTGCCCAACGTTTTATATGTTGGATTTGCCGAATAATGCCCAATATTCTACAGATTAACAAAAAGATTACGAAATTGTAAATATACTTTTCTAAGTGTTTCTATCGTTACAAAATATTAACATGATTAAAGTACATATTGAATATTTTTGTGATTTTATGCTCTTAATTAATAAAAACTTTTGCTGTGAAAAATCAGTGAAAAATTTGTTGGACAGTTCAAAGGTAAAAATTTCTATTTACATTAATGTCTTTGTATTAAATGATAAAATAAGCATGACGACGATAAAAATTTTTATCTTTTTTGAAAATACACAATATTGTATATACATACTGTTGTCAGTATTTTTCACTTTGATCAATGAAGTCAGGCTCATACGACGCAAGCCACGAAACCAAAACCCTTATTTGCTTCATGACAACGCTTAAATCTACACATCTTTTTGAAGACAGGAAGCAGTTGTAATATGTAAGTTTGCGCATTTGGATCACCACTTAATGATTTTTGAAAAAATCTGAAAAAAGATTTGCGAGGTAAAATATTTGAATGAAAGCATAATATGAAGGAGAATGTGGATAAATTTCTTGCGAAAAAGAGACGCAAACATTTCGAAATGGCTTTTAAATCAACGGTGAGCCGTTCTAAAGAGGACGTCAGTTTTAATGGAAGTTATATTGAAAAATAAATCCTATATATCTATCTTATTGACAATAAAGAATTTTGTTCCAAGAACTTTATTATTTTGATACGATTATAAGGACTTTTCAACCTCACTTTTTTTTAATTTAATTTTAAAGTTGTTTTTACTTTATTTTTTTGTCAGTAGATACATAAGAGGATAAATGTGTAAATTAATTAATAAATATATTAAATACAAGAAATTCATTTATTGAAAATATAAAAAATAAGTACTTAACCTTGTCAAATTGAGATGTCGTGTCTGTTACTGAAACTCTTCTTAAACATGTCTAAAATGAAACTAGAATAAATTCAACGTCATTTGTTTTAAAATCTGAGGCGAAAAAATTCAAATTTGCGCCCTAGACAAATGTCAAAATTTACACTCTTTCAAAGAAAATTGTATACTTTAAGAAACCAATCGGCTTTTTAAAATGAAATAATAAATGCATGATTTTGTAGCAATATTTTTATTGAATAGAATAACAAAGATAGCTAGCTATTTCTATAGTTATTACAAAATTAAAATTATAATAAAATGATAGGAAAATATCTAATGAATTGTCAAAATTCGAAAGTTTCAGAAAAATTTATTAAAAAAATTGTGATTGTTTACTTGCCCCTTCAGATAATGCACACTAAGCAGGAGCAGTGTTCGCCAAGGCCTCATTCCAGCGCTTTGTAAAATATAAAATGTCGCATAAAATTTCTTTTCTAAAGATGACGAGTATCACTAGCAAACTATATTTTTCTTTTTTGAATATATTTGAAAAAAATTTAATTTTCAAAGAAAATATTAATGAGATTCGTTATATAAAACTTTATATAGAACTCTATATTATCATTAGAATCTTTTAATTTTTTGGTCAACTCTGATCTGTTTTCTCTTAATGATGATACTTCATCTAATTTCATTCTGATAAAAAAGCAGAAATTTTTTTAATTTTACGCAACAAGAATCTATAGGTATTAAAAATCAAAATTAACACATTTATAAAAATATTTAAATCGCGTATTTTGGAAGCTTTATTTTAAAAATATTTTTAAATATTTTATTAAAGTAGGCTTCTAGGGCCTATTATAGAAGCTTTAAAAATTTTAGTTGGTGTCATTTGAATTTTAAATGATATGTATTTTAATTTTAAATAAAATTTTTAAAAATTCAGAAAAAGAAAGTATATCATTATATTATATTTATAACAAATGAGAAGTAAGAAAAAGGAAATAAAAGAAAGATAGAAATATATGTTCGGGAAGAAGATTGCTAAATTCCAGGAGATTGACAAGGACTATCTTATAGTCGAAAACCTTTTCATTAAATACATTATTCACAGCAAAAGGCTTAAATTATCGCTTTATTGTTTCAAATAATAAATGCTGCTACCAAGAAATCATCACTTTATATTATTATTATTATTATTATTATTATTATTATTATTATTATTATTATTATTATTATTATTATTATTACCATAATCATATTTTTATTATAATTAATTTTATCCTACTTTTTCGTCAAATTCATTTGAATCAATCTCCTCATTTTCTTTCTCATCTGATAGTGTGACATTTTTCCATCTATATATACTCTATAAATATACTTAATTCTTAAATAATTTGACAACTTACATATTGTAGCCAGTTCCGCTGGGCTCTCTACTGAAAAAAGTACATAAAAATGAATTGAAATTCACATTGATAAACACATACCAACGATTTTTAGTAAATAGAGCTATTCTGCCGTGATTCCAAGCGTTTTTTCTAAGAAAACAAAACAAAACAAATAGAATCTAAAATAAATGAAATTTCAAATTGCGAAATTAATAAACATAATTTTTACAATAGCTGTGACGATATTAATGGTGAAATTCTGAGGAATTCCTTCGAATCCGTAAATCACTGCAGTGTCATTTGTTATTCTATAGATGTTCACTCTATCACATATTGGAGTCGGTTTGCGCATTACGATTATTTCTTAATCTAAGTAACTATAATTGACAATAAGTTTTTGATTAACTATACCATAATATAATTTATAATTTGATTGAGATAAACAAATAATCTTTTGAATGAATTTATTTAAAATGTATTTTTAATGTGTTAAACATAAATCTATAATTAATTTATTTATATATTTTACAGTTAAAGTATGAACTTAGACAATGTATACATTAACTAGATAATGTGTACATTCTCTAATAAAATACATAAATGTTATTCTAGTATGCCATGCTGCAATACAGCATACTACCTAGATATAATATACATTTTATTATTATTTTATTATTGTCCAGAAATTTTACTAGTAAAATTTTACAACTAAAAAAATTTACTAGTGACTGTATACTTTAACTGAATTTAAAACTTTAACTGTAATGTAAACTTTAACTAGTTAATGTATGCATTGTTTAAGTTTATACTTTAACTGTAAAATATATAACAAATTTTGATAGAATAATATTTATTTCATTAAAATGTTTTATTTTAAAAATAAAATTTAATTTAAAGTAATTCTAATTGCATCAATCACTACGTACAGGCCTCCAAAATAAAACAAAGTGGAATGATGATAATTGTGCGGTAAACCTTAGATGGGAAAACGCATTGATTTTGTCAATTAATGAAAAAATCTTGTCATCCAAGATCGGTTTATATGTCCTTTGGTGTTTCAAAACATTCAACTTAATAGTTGGTAAAAATTTCGACAATTTTTTCAATGGTCTATGAAAGTCACGGATAGATTTCCGACTGTCTAGTGTTAAATTGATAATGATTAAAATATACGTGTAAATTTGTAACAGTAGTAAAGGTTCTGCATTGTCAAAATGCATAATGCCAAAGAGACCGTCTGTAGAATATTACAAAAGAAGGGAGGTGGTGTTGTTATTTTGTTTTTTTAGCAGTTAAATGAAGACGCAAATGATTTTAATTCGTAATAATTTGTAAATAGCTTTAATTCAACAATTAAACGTCTCGTAAATTGTACTAATGTTCTAAGAGATTTCTCAAGAACTGGATGTTGGCAACCTGAAAAAGTATTAAAGTATATGTCATCTCGAAGAGTTTCTATAATATTTCTATTTACACATCGAATAAGTATTCGATTGAAATGTTGAAAATTTAGATGAGTGAAAATTATCCCTGGCCACGTTGTTTGTGCCTGAAATATATTTGATATTCAAATCAAATTCTGAGAAAAAGTTTGTCTTTTTTGCCGACACAGAGGGATTATTAATAGAAAAACAGCATAGTAATGGTTTACGGTCAGTGACCACATTTGTAAGGGTTCGAAGTATTAAATTGTAAGTTGTGAAACAGTGTAACTGAAGTGAATTCAACTTTTGCAAAAAGAATTCTAGAGGCTCTATAGCATCATTTTTTAAATTAGTGAGCTGTATGCAACGCATTATTGGTAAGCGAAATGATAATTTGGATTATGAAAGCTAAGTGACCTAATATTCTGTAAATTGATTCTGATTTATTAAAAAGTTTAGTCAGAATTATCGTTGTAGTAAATTTTTTAATTTTTTGAAACTTGTCTTAAAGACATTAATGAGGTTAGTTTTAAATTTGAATCAATCTGTCCTTAACATGAATCTCCTTCCGTAGAGATAGTCCTTAAAATGAATACAAAAATAGTATACCGCCGATATTTCCTTCCTTGTAATACAATATCCTTTTTTATGGCTCGTCATCGAGTGTGATCCATACGCAATTACTCTCTCCTTTCCATCTTTATCTCTATGTGAAAGCACTACTCCAATGGTATCAGAACTGGCTATCTAAAATGAACTCCTTTCTCAGATCCGGAAAGCACAGGATCGGTGCCATTGTCAGTGCTAACTTCAATCCTTCGAATACGTTATTCGTTCCTTCAGTTCATTCCAGTTTTTATGTTACTCGGAGCGCTATATAATTGTTCAAACATCCTTGCTTTCTTTGCATACTCACTGATGAATCTTCTATAATAAATGCAAATGCCTAGAAAGCTTCGAAGTTTCTTTACGCAACTTGGTTTCCCAAAGTTTTGTATAGCCTGAATCTTAGAAGGATCGGTTTGTACTTCTTCTTTGCTGATTATGTGTCCTAAGAATCTGATTTCTTTCTGTATTATATTACACTTTTCTGGGTTAATTTTTAGTCCTGCTTCCATTATCGCTTTCAATATTTCACTGAGTATTGTATAATGTTCTTCTTTACTACTCGAATAAATCAGAATGTCATCCAAATACACCATTGGTCCATTTATTTTGCCTATTACCTTTGTCATCATTTCTTGGAACGTACCTGGTGCTGCAGCAATTCTATTGAACGGTATTATATTGAAACAGTATTCACCTTTTTTTGTTGAGGCTGTTTTCTCTTGCGCGGCTTCGTCTAACTCCACTTGGTAATATGAATTACCAAGATCGATTGAGAAAAAATTAACGGACCTCCTAACAAATCTAACATCTCGTCTATGTTTGGGATTGAGAATGCCTGCCTCCCTGTTACTCCGTTCAGCTGTCTGAAATCCAAGCATAACCCAATATCTTTTTTCTCTCGTTTCCATACGAAGATTAAAGGCGTGTTTCCTTGGGAGTTACATTTCCGTATAATCCCGTTTTCGTACAAATTTTGTATTGCTTCTTCAATTTTTGTTTCCAGTTTCAATGGTTAACGATATGGTTTTATGTTTATCGGTTCACCTCTTGTAATTATCTTATGTTTTATTAAATGCGTGCGACCCACATCCCATTTATCCGCACGTTTCCACTGTTCGTTATTATTTCCTTTAATTTACTATCCTCATTAATCTTTAGGTGTTCCAACGCTCGCGTCAATCGTTCTCCATTCTTTATTTGTCTGCCGAATTTTGCTTCAATGTTACAAATATAGTTCTTGCCTTTTTCACTAGATTCGATATCTTTCTTTTTTGCCAGCCTATATCCAAATGCTTCTTGTATTTCTACTCCTCAAATCACCTCTGGCGTCACTTTCTTCTTCACAATGAATCTAACTTCCTTGGAAATATCTCCGATATTTACTTTAACCATTGTTTCTTCCAATTGTCTCTATCGTACTTTCGTTTGCACATCTTAACTTATCGTCGCTTCTCATCAATCGTTTTCTTGTAACACTACTTTGTGTAACTGTTAAGTTGTATGTTTAATAAGAAAATTGATGGAGTAGTATGTTTGATAAGAAAATTGATGAGCCCGAAAGAGTCTCCGTTAAAACTTGTGGCGGGACAATCAGGGTGCAGGCTGTGTTATGTGATGCAACGATAATAAACAAAAAACAAAATTAATATTTAACAATATTCAATTATTATCACACTTTTAATAACAAGATAAAAATAATCGTACTTGGGTCAGCTAGTTATTCAGTTTCTCAATATAATTTCTTTATTCGTTTCTTGATATAATTTCTTTAATCGTTTCTTAATATAGTTTCTTTAATCGTTTCTTAATATAATTTCTTTAATCAGTTTCTTGATATAATTTCTTTAATCGTTTCTTGATATAATTTCTTTAATCGTTTCTTAATATAGTTTCTTTAATCGTTTCTTAATATAATTGGTTTAGCTTTTGAATTTTCAATTTGTCTAATCTGCCTCGGTGAAGGGTTTTTCATTTCTATTGCGTTTGTTAGCGGTTTGTGATCCGTGTATATCTTGAAGGTTCGTCCTTCGAGTAAATGTTGAAAGTGTTTGATTGCTTCGTGTATTGCTAGGAGTTCTCTGTCGAATGTTGAGTATCTTGTTTGATGTGATTTTAGTTTTTTCGAGAAAAATCCCAGTGGTTGTTTGCCGAATTTATTTTCCTGGAAAATTGTTGCGCCCATTGCAAAACCATAACAGTCTGTAGTTAGTTGATACTCTAGTTCTGGATCTGGGTAACCGAGTAGTGTTGCCGTTGATAGGCTTTCTTTGGCTTTATTGAATGTGTCGGTTGTTTGTTGTGTCCAGTTTATTGTTACGTTTCGTTTGGTTTTGATAATGTCGTTTAGTGGTGCCAGTAGGTTGCTGCAATTTGGGATGTAAGAATGGTAAAAGTTTACCATTCCCAAAAATCTTCTCAATTCTCTTGTGTTTGTTGGTAATTTGTAATTTTTTATATTGTTTATTTTGTTTTCTATTGGTTGTGTTCCTTTGTCGTTTAGCGTGTGACCAAGGAAATTTATTTCCGTTTTCATAAATTCGCACTTTTGAGTGTTTATTTTTAGTTTTGCATTGTCCAGCGTTTTGAACACTTTTTCCACGTCCTTTAGATGTGTTTCTTTGTCTGGGCTTGTTATTAGGATGTCGTCCAGATAAGCGATTGTGTTTTTGTTGTTTTTCATTGTTTGATCCATGAATCGTTGGAAAGTTGCTGCGGCATTTCGTAGACCGAAAGGCATTCGGTTGTATTCGAACATGCCGATCGGTGTTGTTATTGCTGTCTTTTTTATGTCCTCCTTTCTAATTGAGATCTGATGATATGCTTTTTTTAGGTCAATTTTTGAAAAATATTTTGCGCCGTTTATTCGATTTATTATGTCTTTTATTATCGGTAGTGGGTAGCTGTCTGGCTCTGTTATTTTGTTCAGGAGTCTGTAGTCGCCGCAAGCACTCCATTCCCCGTTAGCTTTTTGTTTTAGCATCAGTGCTGAAGACCATTCTGAGTTAGAATGTTTTACTATATTGTTTTCCAACAGTTCGTTAAATATACTTTTTGTGATTTCTATTTTTTTGTGATCCAATGGTCTTACTTTTGAGTGGACTGGGTTTCCGTTTGTCAGTAATGCGTGTTCAGTAGTGTGGTTTGAATTTCCATCGAAAGTTACTGGTTCACAGAGTTTATCGTATTTTGCCAGTAGTGTGGCTATTTCTGGTACGTGTTCAATAGTTTTGATTGTTTTGATAGTTGGTGTATTTGTTTGAATCACGCCGATGTCTACTTTTGAAAAGTTTGATGTTGTGTTCCTGGCTGTTTCTTTGTCTGTTTTGTTGTTTTCGACTATTTTCTTGTTTCGGCAGTCCACTATTAAGTTGTAATTTGCTATGAAGTCGGCCCCGATTATTGACTGTTGTACTTCTGCGATTGTGAATGGCCAATTGTATTTTTTTGAATTTATTGTGAGTGTTATTGTATGTTGGCCAAATGTTTTGATTTTGGAGCCATTGGCAGCGGTTAGTGACTTTTCTGTAGTTTTTGCATTTTTGTATAAGTAGTGTGGTAATAGGGATATCACGGAACCTGTGTCGATTAGAAAATCTGTATTGTTTGAGTGCACCGTGAAAGTATTATTATTGTCACCAAATGTGGGTGCTATCAATGATGAAATTTTTAGTTTTCCTGCTCTGTTTTGTGGAATTCGCAGGGTTTTATGCATTTATATGCTTTGTCGCCAAATTTATTATGAAAGTAGCAGTGGTTTTTGTTTAGGAAATCATTTCTTGAATCCCTTTCTGGGCTGCTGTTTCGGTAATTGTTGCCTCGGTTTGGGGAGTTTGACCGGTTTCTGTAGTGTCCGTTTGGGGATTGTCTGTGGCTGTAGTTCTGTCTGTTGTTTCCGTTGGGTGGTCGGTCATAGTTTTGTCTGTTGTGATTATATGATAGTTGGTCTGTGTTGAAATTGTTTCTGTTGAATGGGTCTCTGTTTTCGTTTGGATTGAAGTTTTGTCTGTTGTATTTCTCTTTTATTTCCGCTAGTTCCGCTTTTATTTGTTTGTTTTCGACAATTATTTCGTCGAATTTGCTGATCAAGGTGTTTATTAATCGGTTGGTTGTTTCATTTGGTTCGGAGTTTTTGTTGATTGGTTGGTTGTTGTGATTAGTTTTATTTCTGTTGTAGTTTTGGGTACTACAGATTGTGGGGTAGATTTCTTCGTTTATTTTATCCGCTATGTCAGCGAGTGTTTCGACGTCAGCGTTACTGCTAGCGGCTAGGATTCGTCTAATTTCCGGTGGCATAGCGCGCATGAAGAATTCTTTCACCAATTCGTTGGAACCGGAGTTTTTTATGTTTGGTTGTAGATACTCCAGTTTTTGTTTCAATTGTCATAGGAAATCTGTGGGCTTGTTGTCCCCTAACTGTGTATTGTTGAGGCATGACTCTAGCATTTGCCTTCTGTTGACCTTGTTTTTATTGGTCAGTATGTTACACAGTTTGGTAAAAGGGTCTTCGTCTTTTGATATTTCATCGATTTGATCGGCGATTTCGTTTAATTTGTTGCTTGGTAGTGCTGCTATTATGTTGGAGCATAGGGATTTTGTTGACTTAACTCCCGATAACGTTAGGGTTAGTTTCGCGAATTCTAACCATTTTTGCGGTGTTCCGTTGTCATCTGTGAAATAGTTGGGGATATTTGTTTTTGGGTTGATTATTGAATTAATGGTATGTGTGTTTTCTGGGTTGGTGTTTGGGTTGTAGTAGTAATTTGTGCTTTCAGGTGTTTGAGTATTATCGTAGTTGTTGGGTATTTGTGGAATATTTGTTGGATTTGTTTGATTTGAAGCCATCAATTGTTTTGTTGCTGTTTTATATTGCTTGTTGTGCTAAAAAAATAGTGGTTTGTTTGAAGGATATGGCCTACTGTGTTCGGCCAACAGTGTCACTAGCCTTTATATTTCTATAATAACTATACTGAAAGGTTTCGTGATTGAAAGAAAACGTCGAATGCGAGTGTCGTGTTGTGTTTGCTTTGCTTCTGACACCAATTGTGAAGTGGTATGTTTAATCAGAAAATTATTAGGGTAGTATGTTTGATAAGAAAATTGATGGGCCCGAAAGAGTCTCCGTTAAAACTTGTGGCGGGACAATCGGGGCGCAGGCTGTGTAATGTGGTGTAACAATAATAAATAAAAAACAAAACTAATATTTAACAATATTCAATTAATATCACACGTACAATAACAAGATAAAAATAATCGTACTTGGGTCTGCTAGTTATTCAGTTTCTTAATATAATTTCTTTAATCAGTTTCTTAATATAATTTCTTTAATTATTTTCTTAATGTAATTTCTCTAATCAGTTTCTTGATATAGTTTCTTTAATATAATTTCTTTGATATAATTTCTTTAATCGGTTTCTTAATATAATTTCTTTGATATAATTTCTTTAATCGGTTTCTGAATATAATTTCTTTAATTAGCTTCTTAATGTAATTTCTTTAATCTTTGAACTTTCAAATTGAAGTTTTTGAAACAATATAATTAATCATTTTTTTCTTTCGATTTTTTATTTCCTATAGCGATAATTTACCATAGTAAATTATCGCTATATAGTTTTTTTTTGAGAATCTGGATTTCCCAGATGGTGGCATTTTATATTTTAGTATTCACAATTCCTAATTGTGAACACTAAAATATTAACAAAAATAGCTGTACATTATGTACATTAATGTACAGCTATTTTTGTTAATATTTTAGTGTTCACAATTAGGAATTGTGAATACTAAAATATAAAATGCCACCATCTGGGAAATCCAGATTCTCAAAAAAAAACTATATAGCGATAATTTACTATGGTAAATTATCGCTATAGTAACATTCTTCAGATCTATGACCATTTCTGTTCCATCTTTTACACCGTATTTCTTGACATAACCTTCTTATATGACCTTCTTTCTCACACCCAAAATATCTTGGTACTTTTTTATCTGGACAATTCCTACTTATATGTCCGCTTCTGTGACACGTCCAGCATTCTATCTTACTTCTTACTTACACAGTCTATTTTCGTGTGGCCGATTTTGTGGCATAGGCAGCACTCTGATTCTTCTCGTCGCCTGCCTTCTTCTCCTTAATCTTAATGCTTGTACTGTCCTCTTGATAGACCACTTTTGAGTATTTTTCGTAGCGTTTATCTAATCTCTCTGTTTCTCCTTTTTATCCATCAGAATTAATGTTTCCTTTAATTCCTCTGTGCTTTTTATCTTCCGTAATATTACTTCTTTCTCAACTTCTTTATTCTCAGCACATACTATCAACATCTTTGCTGTTATTTTCTCTTTGGTGAATTCTTTATTCTCAAACAACCTGTCAACAAGATCATCCACTTCTTTAAAATATGTTTCAATCTCTTCGCCTCTTCTTTTATAATTCAATAAACTTTCCTTATCCTTTATTACGTCTCTTTCGTAATCAAATGCCATTCCTAACCTGGCTTGAAATCCTTCTGCTTTTCTAACTGTCTTCGCATATTTCTGTAATAGATCCTCGTCGATCATGCATGCAGTCAATCTTTTCCTATTCTTTTTTATTGATGCTTTTAGCATCGAAATAAATCTCGCATCTTCTAATGAACTTTTCTAAGTCATCACCTTGACAAAACACCTTTGGCAACAATCTTTCGGTGATCGCGTCGGTGTTTACCGCTGCCACCATATTAGGATTCTCATCCTTTACAACATTAATATCTAGTTCAAAATCACTTTTCTTATTTTTGTTATTTAAACAAATTTCAATTTTTCTTTTAAAATATTTTTTAATTTAACAATTTTTTCTAATTAAATCTTTAAGAATCTATCAACTTCCTCATATCTGGTAAATCAATTATTTTTTTCAATAAATTTTGCTAGGTGGGGTCGAATAATGTTTTTATTTAAAAAAGGGGGTCGCAATCCAAAAATGTTTGCGCATCACTGAGATAATAACTATCTCTCTAGTCTTATGGCATTATCTTTACTATGATTATTTATTTCAAATTAGAGTTATGTACTCACAGCTGTTGATTGATATCAATTTGGTAAGCTTATCAACTTGTCGTTATCATCGAAGCTGGAAATGTTAAATAACCACTTACTCTTATTGGCACTAAAGCTGTGTTTAACAACTATTTTACTGAACTTAGATCAGTTTTTTGGATTGTACAAATCCCCCTGCATTCTCGATTACGAACAGAAAATTGGAAATAATAAAAATTTGCGACGGCTCATTTCAGCTACGGTGTAGTTCCTGCCTTCTGATTTTCTGTAAATTGATTACTTTACCTGACTGTTCCTATCCTGTTTTAAAATAACATGATCATAATAATTCTCCAATTTTTAAGCCATTATTTTCAAGTATCTCAATTTTTTGAAGTGTTTCTATTTAGGTTAAATTACTCATCTTTAGTAAATTTCAGTCCGATTGATTTTCATAAAATGGCTTAAATGAAGAGAAGGTAAGTTAAGTGAAGTTTCCATTACAATGTGTCTTTTGTGTCCTAATAATTGACGGTTTAAGTGAAGATCCCGAAAAGCGAGTACTAACAGATAATATTCAAAAAAATGGAAGGAAAGATACCCAAAATTTTTGATAACTGCATTAAAACTTAACCGAATGATAAATTTAAAATATCGAGTATCATAGCATAATGCAGCGAAAAATTTCGGAAGTAGTACGGAAACAAATTGTGGAAACGAAATGTGAAGGCAGACTGTGACTCAAATTTTTGACAGAGGGCATTATTTAGAACATTATAAACGCAAACCATACCAATTGATCAAGAAAATATCAATTATACCATTCAAAAATAGAGAAGGATAAGGAGACTTAAGATCCTTTATCAGCTGTCTAGAACCCGTAGGCAAAGATACAATAAGTAGTAATATTAACATGAGAGCTCATTGATTTTAATTAAAATTAAAATTTAATTACAAAAATGTAAATTATTTTTAATTTTTTTAGTCTATTGTTCAATTTATTTTAAATAGAGTTACAGGTCTTTTCTAATTTTTGAAATTCATTAATATAGTCAAGTAAAATATTTAAGAGTTTGTTTATTTCAAGTTTCTAAATCTAACAAATTTGAATTTCGTCTATTTAAATTATTTAAATTCAAATTTAAATTTTATAAAATGTTCAGAAAGCTAATATTTTTTGGAGGAACTGCTATTTCCGGGCTTGTTATTTATAATAATTTTGACATTTCTAATCGTTATAAAACCGCCTGGTCACTAACGTTTGATCAAAGTGCTTCTGTTACAAAGTGGAATTATAATTGGGATGGATTCGATAATAATTCAGAAAGATCCAAAGCTGTTAGACATCTTATTCTTATTCGTCATGGACAATATACTTATAAGGACACTGATTCTCAATGTAAGCTGACATTACTTGGTCGTGAACAAGCTCAATATACTGGAATCAGACTTAGTGAACTAAATATTGCCTTTGATAGACTTGTTCATTCTACCATGACACGAGCAGTTGAAACGGCAAATATTATTAAGAAACAGAACCCGACTATCAAAATGGTTAATGATCCAGATTTAGTTGAAGGCACCCCTTATGTAAATGAACCATTTTTACCTCATTGGGTTATTGCGGAAGATGTTATCAAAGTAGATAATATTCGAATTGAAAAAGCTTTCAGAAAATATTTCTATCGAGCTCCTCCTGAACAAGAAAAAGATAGCTATGAAATACTCGTTTGTCACGCTAATGTTATTAGATATATGCTTTGCCGGGCTTTGCAATTCCCTCCTGAGGGATGGATAAGATTTTCTTTAGATCACGCAAGTATGTCTTGGGTATCAATTAAACCGAATGGATCAGTGTCAGTCAGGTCAATCGGAAATTCTGGATATATGCCTCCAAACAAAATCTCGGTTTCATAATTTTAATTCTACTTTAAATGTTCAATGAATTGTAAATTAGGATTATTATTTTTTTTAAAAAATTACCGGCTATAACGTTTTACATTTTTCTTTGTTTTTAATTTCAATATTACATTAGTTATTGTATATAAAATTTTCTATTGATTTTCACAAAATCTGCAAATGCTAATTTCATACTTTGCACTATGGCCGGCCTCTTGTTTGATGTTTGTATATTACGTAACGATTTCTGATTGGATGGATTTTGTTTTCAAATCGGATTTATATTAATCTTTGTAATGCTATTTTTACAATTCAGATTGAATATTTGTCAGTTTTATTTTATATTAAATCACGAATGTATTGTAAAATTTAAAATCAACACGGCTTTAATTATAATAAAATATCCTTTGAACAATTGTAAATTTCTTGCTCAAATTAATTTTATATTAACGACTTTATTAAATTTTCAGTATTTATATTTTACATTTTTATTCTTTTTTGAAAAAATATTAATAAATTCTTTTTTTCAAAGATTAATTAGAAAATCAATATATTCAAGGATTTGCAGCACTAAAATCAAAATGTATTCTAATTAAACAATTGAATGAAAAATACATATTTATGAAGACTAATTTATCGAAATAAATAATTGAAAATGAATGAAATCGGGTAATTCGTGAAAACAAATTATTCATTAAATTGATTTACACACCAGCTTGTATGACACCAACCGTTAGTTGATAATCATCTAAATGACATTTATTTAGCTTTTCCTAATATAAATATTAACTTACCTATAATAAATGTGTATTTGTGTGTCATAGCCAGAACTAACATTAATTAGGCTCTTACACTAGAGAAAGATAAAAAAATCACTTGGAAAATTAAATAAATAAAAACACAAACATGATTCACAAAATTTTCTGTAATAAAAATACACAATTGAATATTGATTAAGCTTCTTGACATTTAATAAGCTAAAAATTTTCAATTTTAAAACAAAATATAAATATGTATGAGTATATATTATTTCCAGCTCAAGAAATCCATAGAAATGTGTAAGTTTATCATTAAACTTTAGTTAATTTTTAAAACCTTTTTATAAAATAACCTAAGATGATAAAAAATGATTATTGACACAATGGAAAGCGCTCATGAAGTTTACGAAATAGACCATATTCTTGAAAACAGTTATCACTGATAAGAGGGTGATGAAGGCGATGCAAATCATCAGGGCCCGCGATATAATCATATTTGGCTTTAAAATTTCAATTTCAGATAAATACTTTTTAACAAGCTTTTAAACTCATGTTTATTTTCATCTTTTACCTTCTTTTTTTCTTCGGTTTAAATCTTAATAAATTTTAATTATAATTAATATTATTATTATATTTATTTATTAATATTTTATGTAATTGCATAATTAAATTTGTTTTAATATGCAGATATTGCGATAAAAATAGAATTTAAAAAACTTTGTGATTTCATTGTGTCAATAAAACTACAAGCTATCGCGGCCATATTATGGTATTAGAAGCGTTATGTGGAAGTAAACAAAAGAAGCTTAATTGGACTGATGAGTGTGAAACTTCATTTCAAAATTTGAAACTGAAATTGACATCTACACCTGTATTGAAGTTCCCAGATTTTTCTAAGCCATTCATTTTGGATACAGATGCAAGTTTTGACCGCATTGGTGCTGTTCTTTCTCAAAAAGATGGAAGTAAAGAAAGAGTAATCGCATATGGATCCCGAGCTATGAATAAACACGAGTTTTTGTTATTGTATAACAAGAAAGGAATTACTATCTATATTTTATTTTACTGGTCATTTTAAGCATTATCTATATGGTAAAAAATTTATTTTGAGGATGGATCACAAAGCCATTACATTTATGATGAAGACAAAGAAAGCTATTACCCCACAATTTCAAACTTGGATTAACCATCTTAGTGGTCTGGACATGGAGATTCAATACAGAAAAGGTGATAACCACAATAATGCCGACGCTTTATCTAGAAAAGAATGTGATTCAATGTCAAATGATTCATGAAAATCCTAATATGGGTAAATTAAAAACAAGATTGTTGACACTGATGACTGATAATATTGAAAATATATGGCAAAGGAACTCGAAAGAAATTGAAAATATAAAAGAAAATGTTAGTATGATGTCAGATAAAACATCCCATACAACTAAAACAAAAGAAGAAATAATTTGCAAACGTGATTCGAAATTATTTGAAACAATCTATGTCGATTTTTGTGGTCCATTACAACTTGCAAATAATAATAAAATTTGGATTCCAGAAGAAAACAAGTCTGAATTCATCATAGAATATCATAAAAAGCTCTGTCACGCGGGTAAAATGTATGTATCAAACAATTTTGATATGAAAGATTTGGAGCAATCTATTCGTAATGTTGTACAATCCTGTGAAAACTGTCAGAAAAGAAAGGTTGATACAACTGAAACAAAATAATTATTTGAAACAATCTATGTAGATTTTTGTGGTCCATTACAACTTGCGATGAAAGGAGAAAGATATATTCTTGGGATTATAGATCATCATAGTAAGTTTATTTCTTTACATGCAGTGAAATCGCAAGATGAAAAAACAGTGGTAAGATTACTGAAAGAAAAGTGGATAATGAAGTTTGGAGCACAAAGGATAATAAACTATGACAGAGGTAAATCATTTGAATCAAAGTTAATGAAAGATTTTGCAAAATTCCACAATATTGAAATTAATTATTCAAGTCCATATCATCACTCAGCAAATGGACAGATAGAGAGACAATTCCGTACAATTAGAGATGCAATACAGATAACACTCAAAGATAAAAGAGATAAATCATGGGTAGATGTTCATTCCGAAGTTCAGTTTATGTTGAGTTCAAAACTATTAGGAAGACTCCAGCTAAAATGGTGTTTGTGAAAAAGATTTATACTGAATGGTCTCAGAAATTGTGGAAGAAGAAAAAATCAATCAGACGACAAATCGCGAATTTCAAATTGGAGATTGCGTATTGATCAAAGTAAATGTTCGAAATAAAGGTGATAACAGATACATGGGTACAAGTGTGATTACTAAAAAGATTCATGATCGAAAATTAGAAAATGGAAGTTCCGTCACGAGAAATATTGAGTGGTTAAAGGTTTTTAAAGGGGGGTTTGGGGTGTGAGGCGTTTTGTAATTTGTATTTAAATAATGGTATGATGTTGTGCATGTTTGATTGTATGCTGAAATCCTTATTATACATTAATTATTATTTTTTAGAAACTCCTCAAACAAATTAACTTATAATTTGTTTTAATAATGTTTGTGTTTGTATAATAAACGTGTTTTAGTTATGGATTTTATTAATACCCGTAGCTCTGTGGCTAATAGCCATCTCCCCCATTCTACACCAAAAAAGAGTTATCTGTATTTGAATATAAATTTGTATTTACCTATAATTTTAGACTAGGTATTTTTGAAATTTATATTGAATAATAATTTTTAGCAAATTCAAAAAATATTTTAAGAAACAACTTCAGAAAATGCTGATTTGTTTACATTCGCATTCTTCATTTTTTGTTCAATGGCTTTTCAAGTCTTTTTGGAATAAAATGAAATCTGAAGTTCTCCACAATTTCTTCAACACAATTTCATAGTCAAATCAAATCGTTTCTCTAATTAAGTGAGAATTGAGTGTTGAGAACAACAAATAACAATTCACAAGGTCATATAAATATTGTCATCGTAAACATTCATTCAAAGATTATGAATTTGAAATTTCTGATTGTGATTTACTTTTGTTTGACATATGTTCATGTCAAAGGATTTATCGGACTGGGTGCGAATATCGGCATTGGATTGGGATTGACTTTAGGTTCCGATTACGGATTTCAAGGAGTCAATAATTATTTAACGACAGTCAGGACGACTTTAACAGATGATATATATAACAAAGTTCAAGAACTATTTAATGACATGAGAAATATTAATGGCAAGTTATATAGCTTAGGTCCGAGTAGAGAAGTAGTCCAAGCTATTATAGACCTTTTGAAAATGTTGCAACAAAAACAATTAGAATTGGAAGAAATACAAAGAGCGTTTTTACCAAATTATGATCTAGTTGAATTTTTCAAAGTTGTCGTATAATTAATAAATAATTTGTCAAACAAATTCCTTAATTTTGAATATATGTAAAAGATACCATGATTCTGTGTTACTCTTTATTTATTTATTAATAATAATTTATTAACTTTTCATTTCTGTTTTGTTATTTTGACAATCCATCTGATAATAATAATTCCTTTATAATTATTTTGTACGAATTTCTAAAAGTGTCAATCATATATAAATAAAAATTAGGTAAATGTAATAATGATATTTTTGTTTGAAATAACTAAAGTTTGATAAAAAAAAATCAAAATTAAATTAAATGTAAAATTTAAAATTACTGAAAGTTAACAATAAGCTTTCATTTTTAAATAAAGATCTAATTACTCTTTAAAAATATTTTAAACTTAATATTCTGTATTTTAATTTGTATTCTTGAAAACTCCTAAAATCTTTAGTTGCATAAATTTATTTTATTTTAATTTATTATTTAAATTAAAAAAATTATTTTAAAACCTATTTAATAAGACCTACAAATTTAACACTAAAGTTAACAAAAGTGCAGATTTGAAGTTTCACTGATCTCTTCGTTATTGTTAATTGTTGGATATTTATTTATTATAAGAATTGCCATTTTAACCCTTTGCGGTACGTACGTAAAAAAAGTTACCCACGAGGTCCACAATTGTTTTAATGAATTTTTGTATATATGGTTTTCTTGAACTAAATTGGGTTTTTTTAATAAAAGGTATTTTTTGGAATTAAAATTTTATTTTATGACAATCATACAATATATATAATCATTCAAATTAAATTTTGAATTGCAATGAACAATTATTGGAATGTCGAGTTAGATTCGACATAGGACCGCAAAATCAAAGACTATTTTTGAATCTTTTCACTGACTAAGATTTTTATTGAAATATTTTTTTTCTCTTTCCTTAGTTGGGATTTTTTAAGATGTCTGTGTTAAACATGATCTAGAGTAAGTAGATATAGGCTTACGGCCTCAATTTGGTACCCCTCCCTTACTACTCAATAATTAGTCAGAATTTAACAAATATTTTCATTAATTATTTCCTTTTATTTTATTATTTTAATTAATTAATTAATTATTATAATTTTATTTCTTTATTTATTTCTTTATTTTGTTATTTAATTTAATTTATTTTAGTTTAAATTTAAATTATTAATTCTTATCTGTAATTTTTATTACTTTTCTAACTAATTTACGCAAACTGAGACAAAAATGTTCAAAATATAAAAATATATTAGCCAAACTAACAATTATTTTTAACAAAGATTTATTTAAATAACATCTGGTATATCTTCAGCTGATTCTTTGAATTGCGAGAATGAAGGATCCGGATCGAATCATTGAACAGCAAATGAGTCACCTACCATATAATGCCCATAAGCATAAATTTTATTTTTCCCCACCCAAACCTTTTTATCATCTGCGTTGGTAAATGCAGATTTTTAATTTTCCTTGGTGAATAGCTGGTGATTTTTGCTAGTTATTCTAGTTTGCGATACATAAAAAATTTGGTTAGTATTATAACAATCCAGATATGTCCGATGTCTTATGTCACTACCTATACTTATTCTAAATTTTTAATTTAACCCTTTCAATGCATTTTCAAAATATAAAAATATATTAGTCAAACTTATTATACATTTAATTCTAAAAAAATCAATAAAAACAATTATTTTTAACAAAGATTTATTTAAATAACATCTGGTATATCTTCAGCTGATTCTTTGAATTGCGAGAATCAAGGATCCGGATCGAATCATTGAACAGCAAATGAGTCACCTACCATATAATGCCCATAAGTATAAATTTTATTTTTCCCCACCCAAACCTTTTTATCATCTGCGTTGGTAAGTACAGATTTTTCATTTTCCTTGGTGAATAGTTGGTGATTTTTGCTAGTTATTCTAGTTTGCGATACATAAAAAATTGGTTAGTATTATAACAATCCAGATATGTCCGATGTTTTATGTCACTACCTATACTTATTCTAAATTTTTTAATTAACCCTTTCAATGCTGTAGGGACATATTGTCCAAGAGAATTTTATAGACTATTTTAGTACTGTACGGTCATAGGCTCGTAAACAAGCCCAAACCTGTCTGCTTTATTTCTTTTCTATAAAATTTTGTCACTCTAGATGTTGCTAACAAACAGTAGACACGTGTGCTATAAATATTACATGAATTATTAAAATTAAAAAAATCGTATTGAAAGAGTTAAATAATAAATTTTGAAAGATGAGAATTGATAGTAATAAATAAAATTAAAGTAAAAAAGGGTAAAATGTGGCTTACCCGCGAACCACTACTAATATACATGAATGACTTAAAAATATACTAGATATTACTTTCAATTAACATTATATTTCTAACAAATACACTTAAAAATAAAACTCAAAAATGTAAGAGAATAAAAAAAGTATAAATTATATGCAATAAATACATTCTAAATCAATAAAAATGTATACTAATATTGTAAAAAAAGAAAAGAATTGAAGTACAATACAATAGATTTATTGTAAATCATTAAGACTGTATACACATATAATTAGTCAAAAGTTGTAAATAATCAATATTTTATGCATAAAATTATTATTTCTATATAATAAATAATTTTCAAGATTCAAAAATAAATATATATTTTACTTTAGTATCATCTTTAATATAAATATAATACATAATACCCATAAAAATAATTACCAAGAATTTGTAAAACTTTACTCTAAATATACATATCTAACAAATAAACATATATTACCTATGAATTTGATAAAAACAACTTCAAAGGACTATGTATTTTTAACTAATATACTTAGAATGCCAATGATTTTGTTAAATTTTACAACAAATGGCCATGTATCTCCATCGAATATTCAAAATTACAATGATTTTTTTAATTTTACTCCAATGATCATGTATTTCTAACTAATATACGCAAATGACTTAGGAATATACTTAATTATGTATACAATTATTTCTAACCAACAAACCTAATGAATTAAATACTTTGATAAATCTAAAGAAATACATAAGAAATTAGAAAAGAAATTCAAACATAATACAACACAAACATTGTAAATTAATAAGAATGTATACGAATATTATGAAAATAAAAAATTGATAATTCAAGTACAATGCAATAGAATCAAGTGTGAATATTAATAAATTAATCAATATTTTAAACAAAGAATTAATAATTCTATTGAATAAATAATTTTGTATAATGCAGTGGTGGCCAACCCAAATCAATCGAAGGGCCAAATTATCGGAAAAATACTATCACCGGCCACAATAAATTCATTTAAATAAATATAATTCGTTTTTACGATTCAAGTAAACTTAGAATCAATTTTTTAAATTAAAAACATGCTTAATTCGAATATGAATTTTAAAAAAGACAATTATTGATTTGATGTTTAAAATTGTGTCCGGGCCACATCAAAACGCTTCGCGGGCCACCGGTTGGCCATGGCTGGTATAATTTTTAACACAAAAATGTTTTTATTTTTAAAAGTGCATTCAAACAGTTATTTTATTCTAGTATCATAATTATATGAATATTTCTTATCAAACATCAATTTTTAGAACTCTATTTTAATTAAAAATATTAAAAAGATTTTACCAGTAAATTTTTTTTTAATTTAATTTTGATTTTAAATGTTATTTATCACATTGAAACTAATCAAAAGATAAAAAGTGAACATAAAAAAGAATTCCAGCAAGCAGTTAAACATTAACACAAGAAAATCCTGAGGGATTGAAAAAGATTATCTTAATAATCGAAAATAATTTAATTAATTTAATACAGATTCGCAGGAAAGTATTATTCTTTTCATTTACTCTTTTAACATACAATTTAGACTGTAAGCAAGAAATCATAATTTTATATTATTATTATATTATTATTATTATTATTATTATTATTATTATTATTATTATTATTATTATTATTATATTATTATTATTATTATTATTATTATTATTATTATTATTTATTATTATTATTATTATTATTATTATTATTATTATTTATTATTATTTATTATTATTTATTATTATTATTATTATTATTATTATTATTATTATTATTATTATTATTATTATTATTATTATTATTATTATTATTATTATTATTATTATTATTATTATTATTATTATTATTATTATTAATTATTATTATTATTATTATTATTATTATTATGATTATTATTATTATTATTATTATTATTATTATTATTATTATTATGTATTATTATTATTATTATTATTATTATTATTATTATTATTATTATTATTATTATTATTATTATTATTATTATTATTATTAATTATTATTATTATTATTATTACTATTATTATCATTATTATTTATTATTATTTTAATAGTTGTTGTTTTTAATTAAATTACTCATTGTACAAAATAATTATAAAGGAATTATTATTATCAGATGGATTGTCAAAATAACAAAACAGAAATGAAAAGTTAATAAATTATTATTAATAAATAAATAAAGAGTAACACAGAATCATGGTATCTTTTACATATATTCAAATTAAGGAATTTGTTTGACAAATTATTTATTAATTATACGACAACTTTGAAAAATTCAACTAGATCATAATTTGGTAAAAACGCTCTTTGTATTTCTTCCAATTCTAATTGTTTTTGTTGCAACATTTTCAAAAGGTCTATAATAGCTTGGACTACTTCTCTACTCGGACCTAAGCTATATAACTTGCCATTAATATTTCTCATGTCATTAAATAGTTCTTGAACTTTGTTATATATATCATCTGTTAAAGTCGTCCTGACTGTCGTTAAATAATTATTGACTCCTTGAAATCCGTAATCGGAACCTAAAGTCAATCCCAATCCAATGCCGATATTCGCACCCAGTCCGATAAATCCTTTGACATGAACATATGTCAAACAAAAGTAAATCACAATCAGAAATTTCAAATTCATAATCTTTGAATACATGTTTACGATGACAATATTTATATGACCTTGTGAATTGTTATTTGTTGTTCTCAACACTCACTTCTCACTTAATTAGAGAAACTGATTTGATTTGACTATGAAATTGTGTTGAAGGAATTGTGGAGAACTTCAGATTTCATTTTATTCCAAAAAGACTTGAAAAGCCATTGAACAAAAAATGAAGAATGCGAATGTAAACAATTCAGCATTTTCTGAAGTTGTTTCTTAAAATATTTTTTGAATTTGCTAAAAATTATTATTCAATATAAATTAAAAATATAAATATAAAAAATCTAGCCTAAAATCATCTCTTAAAACTAAATATTTATAATTTTGATTTCGTGAATTTCGCAATGTTATATTATTTTTAATTACTATCTTTAATGACCACCACTACTTACATATTGACCCTTAATCGCACGTTGTGGTAATGTTGCTTGTTTTCAAAATTTAGACATCTTTTTTCAAGGAAAAGAATTCAGGACTTAAATTATTGGCACAAATTTCAATAAAGGCTTATCATATCATTTATTAGTTATTTTTATCGTGAATTGAAGCTGCTATTAGGTATTATTTAGGAATTAATCATTTAAAAATAATCCGGCCATTTTCACTAATTATATACAGAGATCACTGAAGTCACATTTCACCGACGACAAGTAAAAACGAAATACGAGGTCAAGACATAGAGATTTATTACTGAACATGTCACAAACTTTACAAGAATTTGAAATAATTTTCATTATTTTCACAAATATATATCAAATTTCAAAAACGATTAAATTACTCAAATTCTCGGCCAATCCAACACGGCCTAGAAACCTTAGTTGGGGCAAAAGATGGCTTGTCGGGTTGAACAACTCATTGGTGTATAGGACAGGGAGTAAGACATCAGTATACGAGTGAATTTCATTTATTCCATCAAATATAGGATCATTGACATCAGAATTATTCACTTGTCAATCATCAAGCATATTCATTATGATATTTTCTGTATTATTTCAAAGAAACTGAAATAGATCAACACCATATAAAATACATCATTAATCAGTATGAGGTAAGCTGAAAATTATTGAAAATTTTAAGTTGTTATTTACAAAATATTTTTAATTTGAAAATTAAACAATGCAAAATAGAAAATTTAAAAAAATATTTGAAATTTCAAAATTCAAATAAAAATAGAAAATAGAAAATTGGCTTAAATAAGAAAATTAGATATGATCGTTATTGTTTTAAAATAAAACTCATGGATTCTTTTAGTATTCAATTGAATTGTCTAGATCCGATAAGTGATAATCCAAAAAATCACATTCAACTTACACTTATCAACAGTTTCATCATTGTTTTCCTACTGCCCTTTAATTTCAACATAAAATTTCATTATGAGAAAATATTGCTTAATAATTCCCGTTTAATAGAATATTTTTAGTCCATTTATTTGTTATCATCTACTTAGTCATTTACTTATTAAAAAACATGCATGTATTCGACCTTACCTCCAAGTATTCAATGTCAACAATATCGAAAATAATGACAACTAAACCTAACAAACAAAAATTTAATTAGAGGATGATATTAAAACTGTTGACGGACCAATCCATTTGAACCCAAGAAGACAACCAGCACACCTAGAAGAAAGGATTGAAAAAGCTATTAAAAATTTGAAAGAAAACGGCATAATTAGGAAGTCTGACTCACCATGGAATACGTCATTAGTATGTATCTAAAAGTAGAAAAATGATATTCGATTATGTTTAGATTTAAGAAGTTTAAATAAAATGACGGAAAGACAAATGGAACAATGTACTTTAGCACAATTGATCTGGGAAGCACCTATTATCAAGTTGAATTGACAGCAAATTCATAAGAAAAGACAGCGTTCTCAACAAGATCTGGCCAGTTTTGCTTTAATAGGATGCCATTCGGAATTGTGGCTGCTCCAACTACATTCCAAAAATTAATGAATATGGTTTTAGGAAAATTATTATGGAAAATTGCTATAGTGTATTAAGATGATATTTTAATATAAAAAGAAAATAAAAAGAAATGAAGTATTAGAAAAAATAAAAGAAGCAGGATTGAAAATAAATCCTGAAAATGCAAAATTTTAAGTGAAGGAGACAAAATTTCATTATAACTTGTGAAGATGTTAAAGTCGATGAAGCAATAATAAGGTTTCAAAGACCAAAATGTTTAAAACAATTGAGGAGTTTCTTAGGATTGTGCAATTATTACAAAATGTTTATAATGAATTATTCAAAATTCGCAAGAATATTAGAATCAATGTACAAAAACAATAGAGACAAGTTTATTTGGTCACAAGAATGTCAAGAAAGTTTTGAGGAATTGAAGAAAGCACTATCAACTACACCAGTTATAATACACCTGATTATTAGAAAGAATTTATTTTGGATACGGATGCCAGTTTCGACACCATAGGAGCTTTTTCCAGTTATTTTCAACTGTTTTCTTATCTATTTGCTTCCAGACTTCTTTGGCTGTTCCTCTTAAATATAACGGAAATCTTTGCGCCATTATGGCTTGTGACCATACTTATGCTGACGCATACATATAGTAATCGCCCATGAAATCAGCAAACTCAACCGGGTCTCCTCCGTACTGATTCACCGGTAATTCTTGACAACTGGCAAAGTCCATCATCTCGGCGTTCTCTCTGGTCATCTTTACTGTTCGATTTCTCAGATAATATTCACTCACTGCTAAATATTAAAATTAATAATCAATAATTACTACCTCTTTCAATTTTCCAGATTTCTAATTATTTTCAAATTTTNTCCTTTAAATCTGAACTATATAATTTAATAATTTACTTTTAAACCTCAACACAATGATTTTTAATGGTAAAAAGATAATGAAGATATCGAACATATGAGAAAAGCAATTGTTAAAAATGAGACTACAAGATTTAAAATGAACGAATAATTAAATAAAGTTTGGATTCCAAAAAGAAAACAAATAAAATTTTTCAAAGACATGCACAAAATGCTCTGTCACACTGGATGTAAGAAGGTAATCGATTATATAAAAGTTAATTACGATATGGAAGAATTAAATTCAATCGCGACTCAATATATACAAAGTTGTGAAATATGTCAGAAACGAAATACTTTGACAACAAAAACAAAGGAAATAGTTGCAAAAACACAAGTTGTGGAACTGTTTGAGGTTATAACGATAGATTTTTATGGACCTTTGCAAGCAAACATTTATGAAAAGATAAAAATATGGGGCAACTAGAATTATTTAAATTGAATGTGGCAAAACATTTGAGTCTAACTTGATAAAAGAGTTGGCAAAGAATCATAATATACAGCTACAATTTTCTAGCCATTATCATCATAACACTAATGGTTTGATTGAAAGACAATTTTGAAAAAATTATAATTATAAATTACACGGGAAATGTTAGAGATATTTAAATAACTAATTTATAAATAAAATATATATTATATTGGGAAAAAGACTAAAAAATTTTAAATTTTAAGTGTTAAGTTAAAAAAAATTTAAACTTTCCTGGACAGTTTGGAACAAATCAAATACGGAACAGTCCTGCATAATCCGGGACACTGCATAATCTGGATTTTAACTAAAAATGATTATTTCGACAAAACTTTGCTAGTTCCCAGTCTTGAATAATTTATATTTTTGAATTTCTCTTGCAACTCTAAGGATTCTTTCAACACGGTTTTGGTTTTATTTGTCCTTTATTTTATTGTTTTATACTTTCATACGTTTCATATAAAACTACAACATGATCATTTTATAAACAGTGGTTTATAGCGAAGTAGTTTTCATGCGAGAAATATTGGAGCTAGGACACTCACCATTCAACTTCTAAGTGATTCAATATACAATACTATTAATTATGAATTCACATACGTAGTTAATTTACTTCTTCGATTGCATGAAAATTGGGTATTGTTAGTTGTAATACTTTTGGTGTTAATAAAATCCATAATCAAATACGATTCACGGACGTTACACATAAAATTTATTACACATAAATGAACTTTAAAGTCTATTCATATTAGGCTGATTTTCTTCTTGCTCTGGAATATAAGCAAAGTTATTCTTTAATAATTTTCCTTTACTATGTAAATATATCTTTATTGTGCCAGAGTTATTAATGAAATACATTCGCTTTATTGGGTGCCTTATCTTCCCATGACCTCCAAATAATTACTCAATTAAAATTTTGCTGTCAGTTTCATCTTTCCTAATGAACTCAAGAAATTTCCAAATTTTTGCATGATGAGATTGAATTTCACCATGGAAACGAATTTTATCGAAAAACTTATATAGGTTTAATAAGAAACGGAAATAACTGAACATATATAACACCAAGATTTGAGAACACTATGAGGAGTTGTCATAACTCTACACTCTCTGGACACCGACGAACGAATAATGTCATTGAAGGGTGGCATTCTCGTTTTCATGTGAAATAAATTTTTGTGTAACGTCTAGGTAGCTAAAATACTAATATTTATTATTAAATTCAAAAATAATGTAAAATATTTGCAATATTTAAACAAATCTCTACGAGGATTTATATTCAACATCGAACAATGTAGGCATAAGGAGTTTCCATAGCCACATCGATCCACAACATACATTTATTTAATATTTATATAACTTTTATTTATGTAGTTATTCATTAATTATTCACTGATGACTACATATTTAAGAAGATAAAATTAATTCATAAAAAGGCTAGTCAAACAATTCTTATAGTTTTTTATAGCATCTGGAATAGCAGAATAAAATAAAAACGTATCACCAGTGTGTTTTCGAGGTATACGTAATAATGTCTAATTTCTTCGGAAAACAATAAATTAATTGTTAGTTTTCGATTTATGATTAAATTTATGTTTTACTTTTTGAATTTCAAATTTGGGTGTGCAATGAATTGATATGAACAACTGACGGATATTTTGTAATCAATGTTCATTTAATATCGTATTTATTAGAAAATTTTTGACTATGAATCAGTAGAGACATCGATGTTTTTTTTGATATTCACGAATTTTCGGCACAGCTTTTACAAGTGTTTCTTCAAAGTAAAATTTGTGCTATTCGTGATCGAAAATTCGTGAATATTAAAAAAACATCGATATCTTTAATGATTCATAGTAAAAATTTTTCTAATAAATACAATGTCAATTGAAAAGAAATCAAAGGTGAAAATTGAAAAAAGTTCTTATAATAGTTCATTTAATAAATATTAAAATTACAAACATACTATAAATATTATTTAATAAACTGCACTTCAAGAAATAAAGAAAATTTTAGTAAAGGCCTTATGTGGGTTACCTTGTTTGAATAATACTTTAATGATCTATTTTATTTAAAAATTACATTTTTGATTTACAATATACAATTTAAAAAAACTGTTTTCTTATTCTATATGGTTTATTTTTTTTGATAAATTTCATGCATTGTAGCTGTTCTTCTTTTGATGAAAGTGTTTTCAATAATATTTGCTTTATTGAATTACTTATACATATGCCATTATCTGTTATTTTATTTATTATTTTTTTAACAAGTATACTGATTAAGTCTAATGTACCTTCGAAAATATCATTAGATTATTTAATTAAATACTTTTTAGAAATATTAATTTTATTTGCATTAATTATTATTTTTGCAATGCTTTTAGTTAATAAATATTACATTATTAAATGCTTCAATCTAGTTTATTTGGTACATTTTGGTGTTGATTTAATTTTATGGATTGTTATTATAATTCATGATTTTATCATTCAGGAATTTACTAACCCAGCATATTTTAAAATACTTTTAGGATTTTTGTATATTTATGATCTAATAACTTATGTGTTTTCTTACATGCTGTATAATGATTCCTTTAAATATTTATTTTATTTGTCATTGTTTATTAATGTTTTACAAACATTTCATTTATTATCGTATATAAACATGGTAAGATTTAAAGAATATTTCGAAAACGTTGTATATCGACGCGTAAAATTTGGTTATAAATTTTTATTTGGTAAAGCATGGAGCCTTATTGTTAATGGTGTTCGAGATAATTTGTCATTAATTGAATTTTTGGTACCGTTATCAGATGAATTATCTCCAGAAGTTTCAAATTTATCTTTTCATAATTTTCAGAGTTTTCGATCGATTCTACGACTTTTCCGTAGACAACTAGTTTTCATCAGTTTCATAAAATTACTGTGTCTTTCAACAAGTCTAATTTATCCAATTATTCTTATGTACTTTATAAAACATCTAATGAGTTCTGATTTCAGTTTTCTTTGGGGTTCCATGTTCGTTTTGGGATTTTTTCTTAATTCTACGATATCGGGATTTTCTTCAGTCTACTATAATTATTTCAATTCTAAGTTGGGATACAATCTTAAATCAAAATTGGTTCCAGCTTTATTAAAAGAAATTATGGGAATACCGTTTCTAAAGCATGCTGTCATTCATCATGGGCAGCTATTGGATTATTTAACTGCAGACGTTGATAGAATTGTAAATTTCTTTCCCAGTGTCCAAGAATTCTGGAGTATGCCATTGCAAATAGTAATTTCTACTGGGTTACTTTTTCAACAAGTTGGCGTTTCAACATTTGGAGGAATTGGTTTCATAGTTATTTTAATCCCCCTTAATAAAGTTCTTGCTAATAAAATCAGTCAGTACAGTACAAGTTTCATGCATAACAAAGACGAAAGGATGAAAGTTAGTGTTCAATTTTAAGTAATTGAATTAATTTTATTGATAATATAGTTATCATTTAATACTGATAAATCAAAATTACTTCATAAATAAATCGAATTTTTATTAATTTCATTCGATAATAGTGACGGATGATGTGTACAAAAAGGGGAATCTTTAATCAAACAAGCATGTCACTTGTTATAAGAAATTCATCAGTTAAATGTAATTATTTCTATTCAGTATTCATTATACAATATTTATTTATTCATTCATTTATAACTTGAAATTAAATCCAATTTTGATTCTCTATATCTATTAAATCTCTTCAATAACTAGTACTTTTTAACTTTAATGTGACTAAAAGATATTTGTTTATGAAATCAAAAGCATAATAGTATACATCTTCATGGTTGCTCACAGTAAACTTTCTAGGAAACAGTTCGAAGCTTTTGATCTCAACAGAAATATTTTTAATAAAAGCTTTCTTGTACCAGCAAAACTAAGGAAAATGAATATCTTTCCTCGCTTTGATTTTTTGTCAAATTTACAATAAAATTTATAAATATTAAATACCGTAAATATCCGTATATAATAAGATTTATTTTCTTATTTTTTGATGATAATCATGATGCGTATTATACAAGGGTACAGAAGGAAATAATTCTTACTTGGTTAGAAAATTTTCTGTGAAACCAATGTGGGTAAGGGAAGTAAAAAAAATTGTTACAAAAATTTTTATTTTGGTTCATTATTTTCATCTTCACTTTCTGTCAAATTCTCAATTTCAATGAGCTCATCAACTTCTCCTAATAGTAATTCTACACTGGCAGTCGCTGTGTAATTGAAGTCCTTTATAGAAATATCCTTTTCATGAAAAGCTGGCACCAACGCTATGAGACTTTAAATATTGAAATAGGATACAACTCATTGATTAAAACTAACGCTTTCAATATTTTCACAGTGGATATTGCAAAAAACGCAAGTCACTTTTGGTGAATATATTCAAGTAACGTTTTCTCCATGTTAGGAAAAATTGATTTCCTACTTTTTCCAGGAGCCTTTTTAGAGGATCCACACTTCTGCAAAATATTTTTATTTCTTCTTCAAAGTCTTACATTGGCTTCATTTTGGCCATATTGTCGAGATGCTCCCATATTTCCAATAGGTTCAGCTGTTTCAATCACTTTCACTTTAAAACCAATATTGTAACTGCAGCCTTTTAAAGACATTATATAAGACATTATAAACAATTTAAATTTTACCGAAATTGCAATATTCGAATATATATTGCGTATTATAATTGGGTTTCTTATATTTTCTTACATTTAGTTAATTTTAAATGGTGCGTATTATATTTGAATAATTACGTTAAGTTGTTTTTTCACATTTTAGACATTGTTACTTTTTTGAAATCAGTTTTATATATAAATTACATGTACTCTCATCATAATATATCCAGATTTAGTATGAATTCGGAAATATTTTATTAAAAGATATAATAATTTCAAGTTATAATATTTTATTATAGTGTTCTATCAATTTCGATTTATCCGCAAAAAGTTAAGTGAAACAGAGAAGTTCGAGATCAAAGTTTGGATAAAGTTAAATTTAAAAATAAACCAAAATAACCGAAATAAAACATAATATATAATGTAATCTGCTATTTGTTTCTTGCGGAGGTGCAAATCTACACTGTGATTTCTTTAATTTTAAATATCTGCTAAAATTGTCGTTATTTAGCATTTATCAAATTGGTCAAAATTCACTTCTTTAACAAAATTCCCGTTTTTCATATAATATATTCAATATGTTACAAGATCGATGTATTCCATTGTAAATTTGTTCAAATAAAATGATTAAAACAAAATTAAATATTGGGATTTCAATTATCAAGTGAATTTCTAGCAAAATTATATTTAAAAAAAATTAATGAATTAGTTAATTAGTTTGTTTAATAAAGAGCAATTTAAATTGATTTAGTTTGAATTTCAATTCTACCTGACGATGACAGTGATTCTGTCGAAATATATTGTAGTAAAATATATATTGGATTTGGCGTTTTTCGTTATATTATTATTATTATTATTATTATTATTATTATTATTATTATTATTATTATTATTATTATTATTATTATTATTATTATTATTATTATTATTATTATTATTATTATTATTATTATTATTATTATTATTATTATTATTATTATTAATATTATTATTATTATTATTATTATTATTATTATTATTATTATTATTATTATTATTATTATTATTATTATTATTATTATTATTATTATTATTATTATTATTATTAATTAATATTGATTATTATTTTTATTATTAGAAGGTGAAATACAAACAAATCATAATATTTATATTTTATTTTCAAGGGTAAATTATTTTAGGTTTTCACTGATTTTCTTCGAAGCATTATCGGAATTAAAGTTAATTGTTATGAAAACATATTTTATCAAGAAATATCGAATAAAAGGAAAGAAGAATTGAAATATTTGAAAAAGCAAAAGTATCTCGATGCATTTTGTGTAATTTTCTGGGCTATCTGTCCTGTAGTGATATGTGCCTTGACATTCACGATTTATGTGTTTTTAGGAAACACAATAAACACCATAAAAGTATACGATAAAATGGATGTGAAATTTAAAAATAAATCTTAGATATTAACGAGTTTAGCTTTATTCAATTTGCTCATTGGGCCAATGAACGCCCTACCCTGGGTTATTAATGGAGTGGTGGAGGCAATGGTATCTTTGAATCGAATCAACAGCATAAATATAAATACAAATTCCAATTCTTTTAATACTATTTCTTATGATTCATCAAAAAACACAAATACTCTAATAAAAATATCAGCAGTGAATTTTACATGGAGTCCAAATCTGGAAGAGGTTGACCTAGAACAGGTGGCTTTATTTAAAAATATTAATTTCGACATTAAAGAGGTTTTTTTCATTATTTATTTTTCATTATTTGAATTTTTGATTACTTCATCATATTATTTTATTATAAATATTTATATTTATTTATATAAACAATTGATATATAAACTTTGATGTCTTAAATGTTAACATCAACAAAAGTTCATATCAAATTCAAGGTTGTAGTAACAAAATCATACAAATTACCAAATAAGTGACTTATATTTTTTTACATTTCATAGTATGCGTATGTAAGATTGTTGATTTTCAATGATTATTTATAAAAAAAACTATCAAATCTGGCATAACCGACATACGATTCGCATTATTATGAAATATTAGTGAATATCTGGAATGTATACCATTAGTTTAAAAAATCGAATCAAACAAATGTATTATTTCAGTTTGTAAAAGAAGCCATTTTATTATGGAGTTATTTCTGGCTAAATAAGTTCTTCAACACAATTGTGAGGCTTTATTGTCTTAGTTATCAATTTTGCGATGTTAAAGGTTACTCAAAGATCATCACTATTTTGCTGACTCGATTGCTGTTGAATTGAATGACTTTAATTTAATCATAAAACTCTACTTATTCGAAAAATTATAAATAATTATTTATAAATAGTCAACATTCCACTAGCAGGTTATGATTATGTCGGAGCAGGATTTCTGATTTTGCATAATGTATATTATCCCTGATTGTTGTCATTTGTGATTAAGTTTTCCATTATGCTGTAGAAGGTTTTGAAATCTATTTTATTTAGAATTTTTTTCTTGAGAATTTCATATGTTTCTACCATTTAAAAATTTAATTTTTACGATTTTAAATGAACCTTTATACTTATTTCCCTTTTTGTTACACCTAGACTTGATCGTGACAAAATCACCGACGACTATATTTTTAAATTGAATTCCTTTATTGTGTCTTTCTTATAGCTAAGTTTTATATATCAATGTATTAGTGTACTTGTTTTCTTACATCATTGATAATATATTTTGGTTCTAAAAGAATATTTCCTATGTTCTTTTTTCTAAACAGATATCATACAGTATTTGATATGATGCGTCTTGATATTATACTCTTCTGTAATACTAGATGGAGATCTATCTCAATTCTTAAAATTCATCAACCGTTAATCTTCGAGTGTCATGTGCTAATGAACTTGGTAGTACCGCCATCGCATGTTGTAAGTCATTTTTACTTATCCAATACATTGTGGATAATAAGATGAAGGGACACTTTGATTATTATTTAAATCATTTTAAAACTTATTAATTACTACGAAAATATGAATGTAAACATTTTGCAAACATGTGAATGCCAAATTTAGTAAATGGACCAGCTTTATCTAATGTGACTATTTCAAAAGGACTATTAATGTTTTGTAACGAGGCTTAGATTTTCCAACCTTGGTTTTAATTGGTTTTAATTTTGTATTGCTGCTATCACATATTTCTGCTTTTCACAATAGAATTTATTCACAATGAATTTATGTTTTCTTTATTTCTTCGTAAGTCGAATTTCGATGAACCATTTGAACTGCCTGATATATCCCGGTGTAGTACCCGCTGAAAGACTTTTTTCAATATATTAAATTTTGTATTTTAGATTGTATATATAAATTCTTGAGGGTAATTTTGTTTGACTAACATTAATAAAAAATTCATTTTTTCAAATTTAAAAACAACATGTCTTCCGAACTGCCAGCAACAGCAGAATTCATGCCATATGAAGATTTAGAATTAAATAACAATTTCAGCAGCAACAACCAAAGAACAAAATCAGCAAACAACATGCAACACAATTCATACCAACGGATGGATGTAATCACAAATAACTATAAAGATCCTATGGCCGAAGCCACTTGAATAATATTTTGTTATATGTTCAATTTTACATTAATCTAATTCTCCGATCATTAGCTTTCGGTGAGGACAGCTACCTCACTACACCCGGGATCATTGTGTATATTTTAATCTAAAAATCACAGGATTTACATACATTATCAAATTTTGCCACGTAGTAAATTATTTTTAATTTTTTAAAGTATGGTATTTAAAATTATTGTTGACAAGTAAGCCATAAGTATTTCTCTATGATTACTATAGCAACTATAATGGGAAAACTTTTAAATTTTACCTATTATTTTGAAAATATTAATAATTCTAGTATTCTTTCGAATTTACAAATAACTAGTGACATATTGAATTGTAACTCTTTCACTGGACTAGAAGGTCTTTCATTTATTATTTTATGTCTTATTCGCTATGGAATTTGAGAAACTGCTTGCGAAATTCTGTTAAAGCTGAAATTCATCTCTTATCACAAATGGAGCCAGTGTTAGAAGAAAAATTGGAAAGTTATTACCAGCGCATCAACAATTATGTTTGGAACACGGTATGCAACGTGCAGTAATTGTCGTTTATACAAGAAGTTAGAAGAAAGAGCCGAATCAGAAAAAGATAGTCTAACTTTATTACAGCTAACATCACTATTAGTTTTACATAGAAAAACTGCAGGAGGCAAATAATATTAATAACTATTTCCAGCCTTAACAATTCGAATTCAACGTCGTACGGATTTAAGCGGACTTTTGTATTATCTACATAATGACTTAAATATAATCTCTCAGTCCGACAAATATTTAATGTAACTTCCTGGATTAATAACTGGATTGCCAACAATAGTTCCCGAATTTGACGAATTCCCAGAGGTTTCTCTTTAGGAGGAAGTTGCTGAAATTATTTCTGTGCAACTGTTAACGGCAACAGAAGAAATTAATAAATCAATAAAATAAAAGATATGATGTAAATATTTAAAAACAATAAAGCCAATCAGCACTAAATCAGAAATAGTCTTTTCTTCTGCAGCGCTATTTTGTTCTTACAAAATTCTTTGGGTGACAAAGATCTGGACGAGCACTATGTCCTCAAATGCCACTTTCAGCAACAAAACTTAATAAATGTTTAATTAATTTATTATTTTTCCAGATGAATTAATTTCATTTTATCGGTATATTTTTTATAATATATGAATTACTAATAAGGGTATAAATATTTTATTAATAAATTAAATAAAAAACTTAATTTTATAATGAATTTAAAAGAAACTTCTAATTTTAACTATACATAAATTTTTTCATCGGATAAAGTCAAATATTGCAAAAATGAATTTAAAAATTTACTAATATATACATGTTAAAAATTTGAAACCTTTTACGAAAATCGGAATTATTTAACGAGGTTAAAATTTTAGAATGAATATGTTGGAGTTGTGGGAAATGTTGGATCGGGTAAAACGAGTTTCCTATTTGCACTTATGCAAGAAATGAATCAAAAAATTAACGGTAGTTATGATCTGTCGGAATCATTAAGAGATAATTCAATTGCGTTTGTGAGTCAAAAGCCTTGGTTACTCAAAAAATCTATCAGAGAAAATATTATTTTGTTTGAGAAATATGACTGGAAATGGTATCAGACGGTTATTGAAGCTTGTGGTTTGGATGTTGACTTTTCGTATATGCAAAGTGGTGATCTAACACAGGTTTAGACTTTGTATTTATATACTTTAAATATATAATAAGATCTTTTTTCAATTTCTTTTTCGATTTCTTTTTCAATTGACATTGTATTTATTACAAAACCACTATGAATCAGTAAAGATATCGATGTTTTTTAGATATTCAGTGCTGAAAATTAGTGAATATCAAAAAACATCGATATCTTTACTGATTCATAGTCGTTTTTTAATGAATACAATGTCNTTCAGTGCTGAAAATTAGTGAATATCAAAAAACATCGATATCTTTACTGATTCATAGTCGTTTTTTAATGAATACAATGTCAATTGAAAAGAAATCAGTGGTGAAATTTGAAAAACAGTTTTTATAAAAGTTTTTATAAGTTTTTATAATATATCATATATTAGGGTTATGATTTTTTTAAAAGAGAAGCCTGTTGCAGCATAATAAGAACTTTTGTATAAAAATTGCATATATGACTTTTTTATTCATAAATATTCAAAAACGTCGCGCACAAAACTTAAAACATATAGTCACAAATTCAATTACATTCAAAAATTCAATGTTTATAAGTCTAAATTTGTATCTAAAAATCTGAGATTTAGGTATTTGTCATTTTTGCATTTTCTCGAAAGATCTTCCATTATCCTCACTGCTCTGTAAGCCACAATATTGGAACAGGGAACATCAATAACTGATTCTTCATTTAACCAATGCCCTTTGAAGCATTATATTGCCTTCTGATATCAGAATTTAAAGATACCAAGAAGGTGCTCGTCATAAACATGACCATTAAAATACTGATCGGAGAACAATGTAGCTGCCCATACTGTGGCTATGAAATGAAAATGATCGGACAGCTTTTCGCAATACTGTGGCAATTAATAGGCAATTAAAGCGAAAGTTACTCGAGAGTTTCTTCTGGCATTATGAATTGATGATACGAAATTTGCCAGAACTCGTGTACAATTTGTATGCCTCACATAGCTCAAACGAAAATTTAAAATCATCTCTTCATCTAGGTTCTTTATCTGTGTACCAGGTTCCATCACTACATCAAGTCACATAATAACAACATTTTTATCCAAGCATTCATAGGATAATTCGCCAGTACTTTGCTCAATTGATGTCTCTGTCACTGTTGATACAGATGCCAATTTCGAGGTTGTATATCTACCCTTGTATATGCTACCCTTGGATTCAACCATTGTTAAATGCAGCTGTTTGTCTTCGGAACTACCAATACCCTTTTTTCTTTTGTAATGTCATAAACACCAACCAAATCCTTCTCGAATTTTTCATTTCTTTTACGATAATTAAAATACAAATCAATCGAATTACTTATTTTAGCGGAAACACGTTGTTCTGAAACAACGGGAAAATTAAATTTCATCCAAAGACATCCGTAATTTAGTATATCCTCGCCTTCCTGTCTCTGATGGATTGATCCAATCCCAAGTAACGTCCGATAATGTTACTCGCCACAGGCATTTTACAAATTTCCGTTAATTCTGTTAATTGTTAAGGTATTTCTGAACGCCTTGTGATTTTATTCTTTAAATTATGTTTCCATATATCTGAATTGTCATCGACAACTTGTTTCGCTAACTTAGGTAACATCATAAATCCTAAATTACATATTACAAACGGCGATAAATATTAACAAATCATGTAATACTCTATGTAATACTTTCATTTTTATATATTCAAGACACGTAATTTATATATTTATCTATTAAATCCTTTTATATAAACATTTTATATATAAATTGCAGAACCAAAATTTCGTATAACCCTTCTAATATCCTTTATATTTTGATGGAATTAATGAAATATCATGGCTGTTTATGTGACTTACTAAATTACATTGAAAAATATTATAACTATAATTTTTGAATAGTTTAATTTTTAAATTTAATTTATAAACTTTTATTTTATTGAATGATCTTTTAAGAAAATATTAACTATAAACAACTCTATTCATATAAAAACATATGAATACTGAAGCTTATATTCAGTTGAATAAATCAAGTTAAAAATTTAAATATTCTTTTCAAGATTTCTGATCATGGATCGAGCCTCAGTGGAGGTCAGAAATCCAGGATATGTTTAGCAAGAGCAGTATATCATCGGGCCAAACTATATCTTTTAGATGATCCACTGTCGTCTCTTGATTTCAATGTTGCCAATTTAATAATAGAAAATGTCATATCTCGTTTGCTAGTCAATACAACTATTGTTCTGACTACTCACAACGTTCAGTTCTTTGCAAAATTTAAGGTAGAATGTATGCTGAGTTATATTTATTTCTGAAATATTCAGGATTCTATAAGAGTTCCAGATAAAATCTTTCAAATCTCTAATGGAAGTATTATACAAACCGATGCTAAACTGATCGATATGGACTCCTTCCTAAATTATAGAATTCCAATAAATGAAAATTCGATGACCAGTTATAATCTATAATTTTAAATTATTAATTAAAATAATGTTTCCAGATGTTGAGCAAACGAAACAGGAAGAAATTTCATTGTTTGTTGATAAAGAATATATGGAACATGGTACCATAAAATTCAATATATACTTTGGATATGTGAAACTTATTGGATATTTCCTAACATCAGTGATCCTATTCAGTCTATTATTAATGCAAGGTAAATAAATAATATAAAATATCAAAACACATCCATGTTCTAAATTATTAAAAGGGAAATGGATAAAAATAAATTAAAAAATTTAGCAGGAAACCTTGAATAATAAAAAATAATAAAAAAAATATATAAATGTACAAAAGCTCAATATAAGCAGATTAAGTTACAGGCCAAATTATGATCTATTAATTGAAATAACTATTCAAGTAAAATTTGTGAATTAAAATCAATTAAAAAGATTTATATCCAATAATGGCATCAATGCTGTAGTATCTCTGACTTCCACATTAATAAAAATATCAATTTAATAATTGAACTTAAAATATATTATTAAATTAATTAAATTAAAATTAAATTAATTGAAACTAAATCAAATTAAAATCATTGTTTAAATAATCTTTTTCTTTTTTCAAAAAAAAACAAACGATTAATAACAATTCATGAATCATTCGACTTCTCAAGCATTAAATCTCATCAGAACCAATAAAGACAATATGCCAAACATTCAAGAAACTGAAGCCTTCGTTTCTTAGCTGTGATCTCTCTGTTCATGGGCTTGATCATAAACACTTTCTATTTAACCCAAGAAATTTACCTTAGAACACTAGTTCTTAATTCTAGTGATTATCCTGATAAAGTTTGTTACGAGAACAGGACTGACCAATCAGTTTTCAGTCAAAAGGAGTTAATTAACAAAGTTATGTCAGATAAAGATTCAAATACTTTCACATCGTACGATACTGGAGTCTACATGCCAAAATTCAAGATCATCAACAATCGCCAGATCAAATGTCCGTACTTTCGTTAGAACATTGACTACTGGAGCAAATATATCCGTTATTTCTTTCAATGTCCTTTACAAGAAAATCTTTATCCATATTCATTTTATTTCTCTACAAATGCTAAAATTACTTATGATTAATTTGTTTTTATATTGCTTGAAAAAATTATTTTTCTAATTTGTATTAATTTGTTATTTATATTATTCAGGTACAAAAAACTTTAGTGAATATTGGCTATCAATTTGGACGTCATCATTAAACAGCACAAGCCAGAATCATACTCCATCGATATCAGTGATAGTCATATCTACATCACCGATTGTCCTTGTGAGAAATCCATCACTTCACTCTTCTAATTTCGATAATAGATTTTATTATTTCCTGAAGATCTATCTCTCAATTGTCTTTTTGAATTTCATATTCAGTATTGTCAGAGCATTTTCGTTTGCATTTGGAGGCATTAAGGCCAGTTATGAGTGTCACAATAAATTGTTATCGGTTTTATTGAGAGCAAAACTTAACTTTTTCGAGACTACTTCTCGTGGTCAAATTCTTAACCGGTTCACTTTAGATCTCAGCACAATCGATGACAATCTTCCATTTGTTGTCAATATATTTTTAGCGAATCTCTTTTCTTGTATCGGTTCACTTGTTGTGGTTGGAATTTCATTACCATCCGTCATTTTTATTATTTTACCTATCATTTATTTTTGTTATTATTTTCAATTTCTTTATCGGATGACTTCTCGAGCAATCAAACGTTTAATCAGGTTTGAATTACAATATTGTGAATTATATATATGCAATGTCTCTATAATTACTATTGTAAGGTGTTTTCAGTCGATGAATGAATATTTCAAGTGATTTGTTAAAATGATTTAAAATGAATTTAAATTGTAAATAATTAAAATTAAGAATAAATTTTTATTAAATAAATATAAAATATTTATAAAGATATTCATGAGATTTTAAATATTAAATGTTAAATTTTATATATTAAAATATTAAACAATTAAATTTATTATTATTTATTATTATTATTATTATTTTTATTATTATTAAAGGAACTTTTTAGAATTATCGATATCTTTACAGATTCATAGTCAAAAAATTTCTAATAAATACAATTTTTTTATTGTTATTATTATTATTTTATTTATTATCATGAATCAGTAAACATATCGATGTTTTTTTGATATTCACGAATTTTTGGCACTGACTTTCTCAAGTAATTTTGGATAAATATAAAAAATTAATAAGTAAAGATTTTCATGAGACTTAAATTTTAATAATGAATTTTAAATATTAAATTTTAAATGTTAAATTTCCTGTTATATCATTTGAAAAAGCAGTGCCGAAAATTGGTGAATATCAAAAAACCATCTGTATCTCTACTGATTCATAGTCAACTTTTTAATAAATACAATGTCAATTGAAAAGAAATCAGTGGTGAAAATTGATAAAAGTTCTTATAATAATTATAATTATTGATAATAATAATTATAATTGATTGACAAGGACTATCTTATAGTCGACTATTTTTTCATTAAATACATTATTTGCAGCAAAAGGCTTAAATTATCACTTTATTGTTTTATTATTAATATTATTATTATTATTATTATTATTATTATTATTATTATTATTATTATTATTATTATTATTATTATTATTTTTTATTATTTTTGGTATTATTATAATTAATGTATATTAGCATAATTATATCTTACTAAATTTTAAATATTTATAGTGTAAATCGTTCTCCTTTATTTTCACATTTCTCTGAGATGATTGAAGGCATGATCACAATAAGACATTTTCGGAATATACAACATTTTATTGACGAAAATAATGCATTTTTATCAAATCTGATTAGATGTGAATATTCCGGACTCGTCCTATCTTGTTGGCTTTCCTTGAAGTTGCAAATAATAGGAATTATATTTGTCACAGCCGTAGTAGCTATTTCAATAGTTGTTCATTATTTTGAATACGTTGATGTATTTTGTTTTTGCCGAAAGATTTTGATTTATTATTATATTTAATGTTTAGAATAGTTTGATTGGTTTAGCGTGTGTTTATTCGTTTTCAGTTTCGAATCTTTTATCTAATGTTATCACATATGCAACAGAATCTGAAAAAGAATTTATAGCCGTTGAAAGATGTTTTGAATATATATTTCCTAAATCGAATGATAAAAGACTTGTTTCCGAATTTGATGAACAATATTCGGAAAGCTTAATGATTGATAATACGAAAAATGTGTCACCGACAATTCTTAAGGGAATTGTTGAATTTAAACATGTTTATTTGCGATATATTCCCAATGAATCGTATGCTCTATATGATATTAATGCGAAAATACATTCTGGTCAGACTATTGGTGTCATTGGACGTACTGGTTCGGGAAAGTCGAGTTTGATAAAATTGTTATTTAGACTTTGTGATTTTGAACCAGAATTAATAAATAATGAAAATGCAATTGGGTATTCAGGAAAAGTAAGAATTAATCGATTACTTTTGTAATAATTACTTTTGTAAATTGACTCAAAATATGAAATCGTTTTCCAAGTTATTGGTTCAAATTTGTCAAATTCTCAACAAGATTATTATTATTATTATTTATTATTATTATTATTATTATTANATAACATTTAAAATTTTATATTTTTATCCTGATACCGTAATAATTAAGTTAATAATATAAAAATTGAATAAGAGAATATTAAAAAAATTAAAATTTTCTTTTTTCATTTTTTTTCAAATTAAAGACCAATATTTTATTCATTTATTTGGATGAAAGCAGTTCTGAAAATTTGTGTCAAATGAATAAATAAAACTGATTTATAGTATGGAAAAAAATGAAAATAAAGGAAGTAGATCAGTGATTCTCAACCACTGCGCCGCGAAATTTTAGATATATAATATATCAAAACTCTTGCAAATTCAAATTTACTCTAAAAATCGACGAAACAACAGACATTACAGGAAAAGCTCAAGTAATTGCATTCGTTGCATTTATTCACGAAAATGATATAATTAATCAAATTTCATGTTGTCGGGAGTTACCTGATTTTACAACTGGCTAACATATTTTTGATAAAATTAGTTCATATTTAGAAGAAATTATCAAAAAACATCAAGGTCAAATTTCGCATTAAAAGTGATTATTATTAACTTGTAATTAATCCTTAATAAACGTTTTGTTATTTTTTTAGTACATATGTTGGGGTAGAACTGATTTCTAAACCTAAAGTTAGGAAGGGGACGAAATGTGTCAGTACACAACACGCATACCCAGCATTAAGTTTACTTAAATAAAAATATATAAGACACTAAGTAAACAATGATAATAGAGAGATAATATACCCAAAAATAAAACATCTGAATTAAAAATAAAATAAAACACGAGCAAGAAGTATCACACGAAAACTTACTCAAATATAACCGAAAGACATAAAACAACAAAAACAAATTCGAATAAAGGCGATTAGTAAAAATTAGAAAGAAAAATTAAAGAAAATCTCCATAAAATCTTACGGAAAGAAAATTATATCAAAATTTTGAATAAAAATCCAGAACAATCCAAAAAATGGCGAAATCCATCATGGCCACCAAACGACCCAATAAAATTTATAAAAAATAAATATTTTAGTTTAAAATAAAAAAATTTTAGAAAAGATATCACAAAAAACAATTTAAAAATAAGAAATAGATTAAATTTAGCATGGAATGTTCTGGAAATGCCGATATCCATTATAGAGGCAAATTTAATAAAAATAATTCAAAAATAAAAAAAAAGAATCGGATTGGGGCATAAAGATATATAGCAATTTAAAAAGTTAACAATTGCCGAAGACAATTTCACAGAATCAACTTCTTAAATATATAATTTACACAGATGTTTCGTGCTTCGAATAACTGTTTAAAAAACAGCTTTAAAAAGAGCCAGCTTAAACTGAAAGTGTTTGGAATAGTTTCTATAAGTCTATTTAAATAGGGAGTATTGACTGTTCAAAAATTCATTTCACCAACACAAGAATATTTAAACAAATCTGAATATTAAAAATTTTATTTATCAAATCCAAGCGACAATCCAAAATTATCCTTTATTAAAGTAAAAAGCCAGATTGAAAAATAATTAATTAATGTGCTTCCAGGGAACATATTTTAAAGAGTATTTTCCATAAGAAATTAAATCCTTAAAATAATGAACGTAATATATATAAGTTCAAACTCTGATTGTAATTATTCCTGAGTTTGCTCGTCTAATTTATGTTTTGAAAATATTAAAGACTTAGAAGCATTCTAAATGATGCCCGTATATGCTGTCACTATTTCCTTTTTGACTACAGTGACATCTTAGGTCAAAGTTGAGGTTATCAAAGAAAATGTGATACTGGTAGAAGCGGAACTGGGTAACGTGATGCTTTATCAGTAATAGTCATCACCGGTCACCCTCGCTTCTCACCAAGACTCGCTTTTATAATTTTCCAAAGGTTTTCTTATAACATAATTTAAATTTGGATAATCAGACTTTTCTTCCTTTAAGTGCTTTTTTGTACTAAAGTATTAAATGTTTTGGTAACTTCGGAGCAGGTCAATTGCTGTGATTTTCTATTTGCTTTGAGTATTGCTATGAGATATTGATAAACATATTAAATTTTAACCACTTAATCTAGATAACTGTCGCGTCCTACCTGTCTTGATAACCTCAATTTTGAATTAGCAGACACCTCTGACCACAACGAATTTGATTTATTTTGAAGAATATTTAAAATGGTTGGGGAAAACCTTCTACAATTAACGGAAATTAACTTCGCTAAAAGTGGAACATTTAGAATCATGAATCCCAATGGCCCTTCAATATTAATTCTCTATACTAATCTATTAGTATTATTAAGTTAATTTGATTTTTAAGTTGCCCGAACATGACTCTTAGGAATAAAATTAATCAAAGTACTATATAAAAACTTTATTAATATATTTATATTTTATTGAATTCTGTTGATCTTTTTATGATGCTAAATGTAATCTCATCCATGTTTGTGCTTTACCTTTAATTGTATATAATAAATACTTTTATTATTTACTAGATTCTTATTGATGATACTAATATAAGTGATTTTGACCTCCGACATTTAAGACTCAATTTGGCCAGTATGATGCAAGAATCATTGATATTTTCTGGTACAATTAGACAAAACCTAGATCCAATGTGGTATAAAATTTGATTTTTCATTAAAAAATCTCAAACCTATTATTGGTAGTAATTACAGTAATGAGGAATTGATTAACGTTTCTGTCAAACTCCAGTTTAATACTTATTTTTCTGAATTTCATACTGATGGTCATTTAAATCTTAATGGCTATATTGACAACCAAGGACGAGAGTTAAGTTATGGCCAGCATCAACTATTATGTTTAGGTCGAATCATGTTGAGTCAAAATAAAATCGTTTGTTTAGATGAACCGTCCGCTTATTTGGACAAAAATACTGAAAATATAATTGAAGTTAGTATATTTTTATTTATTGGTTTGACATACTTATGCACTCTATCTAATGTTATTACTTGTACAAAAAAATCCGAGAAAGAATTTATAGCTATTTACATAAAAATCATTTAGCAAAAATAACAGAAAAAGAAACAAATATAAAACTCAATTTTTCAGAAAGTCATTCTTTTAATCCGTGAATTATTGACTTTTCAATATAAAACGACCTTTAAAAAATTATTTAAACAATACAACTATACTCAATGAGGAGATCTGATTTGGGGGGCTTAGGAGCAAGTCTAATGTTTCTAATGAATTCAGTAAAAGTGACCTTGGCATGTCATCTCATGCCATTTTGAGAGTACCATTTGCAGGTGAGTTTGTATAGGTATTATGATGTTTCCTTTATTCATTTCTTTTCTACAGTTTCTGTTTCATCATACTGTGATTCTACTTGAAAAAAAAGTTATCTTCTATTATTATTAGTTTTATCACAATAATCAATCCTTTAACCTTTGGACTGATTTTCAATATTCATCTATCCTAATGCCTCAAATGTTACACTGCATTATTGTTTTTAGTACGTATGGTCTCTGTAAGGTCCGCACTACATAATTACGGAATATTTCATCTTCTGAATTCATTATATGTAGAAAATGTATCACTGAGTATATTAGGTATTCATCAATGCTTGTTACAAATTTTAATTTTTAAAAACCCTCAATTGAACACCCGGAGTTGAAAACAAATAATGCTGTTGAGAATATCTAAAATACAGAAATTTAAATTATCAAAATAACTTTAGGAGACAATATAAGGTTAGAGAAAATTTTATTGTTGATTACTGAAAAGAAGAAATGAAAAGATTAATCGAAAATTGAGAAAAGAATAACAAATAATAAACGAGACAAATATATTAATTAAAAGGAAAATAGGTCGATATTGTACAGAAATTACTATAAAAATCAAAGAAAACAAAAACAAAATGGAAAACAAATATGATTTCCATGGCTTGTCAGGGATAAATTCCGCTGATATAAAATATATCAGATATAAAAATAATATGATAGAAAAATAATTCACAAATTAAATCATTAATGAAAATTGTGACTCGTCAACAAAATTATTAGCAGAAGATTATTTTGTGAATCAGATAATATCATAAAAGTAAATGTTTAGAGAATGGGGCATTTACAAAAATCGATTTTTTTGTCGTTTATTACAAAAATAGAACACTTTTTGAATAAATTATAAAAATAGAACATTTAAAAAAGCAACTGATAATATACAAAACAATATGATTAAGATCCGTTTTATTTTTTACTTTTTACTTTCCGTTTTACTTTTAGGCATTTATCAATAATTGGTGTTGGAAATCTTTTTTGCCTTCTTTCATTAAAAATAGCCATGGAATAATTATTTATGGATATGATCAAATTGGTAATATCTTGCCCGATGAATTTTTTAATGCGGAATTCATCGACTCTACAGGATTTGTAGTATTCTTTCCGAATCTTGGGACGGGAAATAATGAATTGGCCCATGTACTTGGGTCTATTAGATTGAGTCTATCATACATTGATTGATTCCTTTGCCTCAAAATCTCCATATTGCTATTGAATTCTTGGGAATCTTACGTATTTGCAGAATTCCAGAAATATTCCATAGAATCTTTGAAATTATGCTTGAGATTTTGGCCATATGCCTAAGGCAATATGCCTTAGATGCCAATGGTGCAATAGTATTTGTTGAACTTATGATACCCTTTTCTTTATCAGAAAAAATGATTGTATTCTGGTTATTTAACTCAATGTGTATTGATACATCCCAGGAACCAAGCCCAACTCGACAAATTTTCGCTTTCAACTATAGCCACAGCTATTGGTACCAATTGGTCACAACCATCTTGAGATACAACCACCAACGATGTACCTTTACTTGGGCCGGATAAAAATGTACCATCAAGGTAAGGAAGTTTTCTTGAAGTTGGAAAGAATTCTTTCGATGCATTCCACATCAAAAAGAATCTTTGAAAATGGCCATTCAAATCCACTGAATACTCACTGAAATCCACATTCGCTTGTATTGCCGTAGCCAAAGCCGGTAGAAACGAATATGACTCGGACAAAATTAGCCCAGTTCTCTTTTTGGCAGAAGTTAGTACATACCAAGCTGAGTTATAAGGAATATGATACCTATATTCAGTGCGCATTTTTTCAATTATACTTTTTGGTGTTAAATTTTCGACATTTAGCTGGGAAATGACATTTTTAACCAGACACTGTTGATTCTGAATATTTAATCCCAAACTACATTTGTGAAATGGTTTCATACACTTCTTATACACTTCGATGTACGAAGAATAAACCGTGCCGAAACTTTGAAGTCACAATCTGTTTCGCTGCATTTTAAGCTTAGAGATTTTGCATTTCTTTGTCCAACTCGAAATCCAATTTTGGTCTTGAATGCTGATGATGCAAATGCATCGTAAAACTCTTTTAAGAAGTAAATTCTGATCCGACTGGGAATTCTTCAGATATCTTAGTTTCATGATACGCTCTACTTATTTCCATATGGTGACCAAGTTATTTTTATTTTATTCAAAAAAATGTTCTAATTTTGTAATTTATTTAAAAAATGTCTATTTTGTAATTTATTCAAACAGTGTTCTATTTTTGTAATTTATTTGAAAAATATTCTATTTTTGTAATTTATTAAAAAAGTTTTCTATTTTTGTAATAAACGACAAAAAAATTCGATTTTAGTAATTTGTCCTTAGAGAGTAAGATTTGAGAAATAAAAATTGAATTGAAAAATTATATTGAGAATTATTATTAATGAAAAAGTGAAAGTAAAAGACACAATCGATTTAATTGCACTGAATCACAATGAATCACAAAGTAGAATGATCTTAAACAGAGTTTTGGGGAATGAGTATCCTTCACCAAGTATCGCAATAAGCACTGAAAATTTGGAATTGTTTAATCAGTTTGTGTAGATCTGGATTCATCGACAATCCAAAAGGATAAGTCCAAAAATTTCCAGCCAGCATCAAAATAATGAAAATAATATAAATTACAATAAATAGCAATTTAAATTAATAACTGTACATACCAAATTACATGCACAAGATGTGACGCATCGTACATAGGCGAAACACATAGAACGTTCCAAACAAGACTCAACGAACACATCAAAAGCAAAACCAGCAATTATCACGAACACTGGAAAAAAGTGCACAAATCAGTACACAGAACAAAATGCAAAATATTACAAGATGCGTTCAAAAATACATTGCAGAAGATTAGCCGCAGAGACTCTTTATATCAAAAAACTTAAACCGTCCATCAACATTCAACTAAATTTAAAAAAATCCCTGAGACGTTTATTTGATATTTGGATTTAAATTCAAATTTAGATTTGAATTTGGATTTAAATTTAATTAAAATTAAAATATATAAAATTTAAAAACGTTCTTTTATAAAATAAAATATAATTAAACCAATAAATTTATTGTAAAATATGAAATAAATTTATTTTTCCCGAACAATAATTGGTAAATGCAATAATGATCAAATTCACTTGAAAAAGGCAGTGCCGAAAAATCGTGAGTATCAAAAAACATCGATATATTACTGATTTTATAGTCTTCAAGCTCTCTTTTTAATAAATTCAATGGAAAAAATAATCAGTGGTGAAATTGTAAAAAAAGTTCTTATAGTACATGGAAATATCTAAATAGAAAAAAAAATATTTTTAGTTATTATTACAACAATATTACAACAATACAGAGTCCCAAAAAGACAGCCAATTCAATGAAATGAGAAATATCAGAATAAAAGAAAAACAAAAAACTTCAATGTGGAAAAGAATGCATATTAAAGTATATTAGAGCCTCATAAACTAATGAAAGTCGTGATGGAATATAAAGGATCTTACGGCATTTTGCGCTTTGTATAATATCGCCAAATTCAATTAACATCTTCAAATGCAGTAATGTTTAGACTATATTGAATGGTTAACGTGTTTGAATCAATGGTTAGGGGAGAAAGATGAATATTAAAATGATACTTATTAAATAACTGACAAGTTTAATTAATATTATGACAGTTGAATATATTTTAAATTTTTTGTTTTAATCGAATAATTTAATTTTAATTATTATAGGAAATTATTTTGTCAGAGTTCTCCAATAAAACTGTATTTATTGTTGGCCATCGATTGCCGATGCTAGTAAGGATTTGTGATTCAATCATGGTGATGGATCAAGGAAAACTTATCGAATATGGTTCAGTTTCTGATTTGTTGGGAAATCAGCATTCATATCTTTCTTCATGTTTAAAATAATTATTTTTGGGTTATGGGTCTTTGGTGGAGTTGTTTATTCCTACTCTTTTTATACCAATCAATGTTTTATTGTTATCGTTATTAAAATATAATGTTGAAATCTTAAAAATAAATAATTAATTAACCCTATATGACCAAGCGTAACGTTTTCTTTAACGTTTCATAAACATATTTAGTTTTTAGAGTTGCTGCCAAATCAACGAAATTGTCACTTCATTTATATTAGGATTCTCATCCGTTAAAACATTAATATTGGTTTGCAAATTACTAGATAACTCCATAAATTTTATTTAATGAATTATCCACTCAAAACTTATCTTTTCTTTTGTTTGTTATTTAAACAAATTTCAATCTTTCTTTAAAATATATTTCGATAAAAATATTTTTGAAATTTAACAAAATTTCTAATTAAACTTTAGAATCTTTCATCTTCCTCATAATTAATACCTAATCAACTGTAATTGCATGAGTTAGAGTCACCTTTCTGAATAATGACACGTGTTTTACAGATTGTACGTTCGAGGTTAAATAGTTTTGACGGATAGTGTTTATTTAATAAACTTTACAATTATTATCGATTTAGTCAAGCATTGGTGTTCGTATTTTGGCTTTTATTTGTTAAGTGTCATTACTCTGCAAAATGTGTAAAATTAATTCAAAACATTGATTTATATTATTCAACATATATTCGGATCGAATTCGTCACATTTGCTTTTGAATCAATTCAGATAAAATTCTGAATGATGTAAGTTGAACTACATTTGATGTGAAATGGCGCATTTATGATGCAGACGGACTCAGCACAGATTCAGACAAAGAGCCGACTGCGAATATGATTCCAACATTCTTGATTGAACATCTTGAATCAGAGAAGATTAGTAGAACATCTTTGGCAAAAAAACTATTAAATATTGTACTTACTTTGAAGGAACTTACAAACCAGTTTGGTTTACAAGGCATGCGTTTCACGATGGCAGGAAAAATGTTGAAATATTTCTTAAAACGAATGTATGAGTGGGCTTTCTTATAATTAAATCGTCGCCGTGTATGTTTAATTATTTATTAATTGGGTAGTTTGTGTTTTAATGATATAATTAACCTTTTCAGAGATGTTGCCTACGTTTAGTTTCCAAAAATTTGGTGTTCACTATAAAATTTTTCAACAGTAAAAACAAAAATGATCCATTTACCTCAATGAATAATAATCGAAAGCGCTTATTATTTTGTTTATTTTGTAGTCTTATCAACAAAAAACTACGAAATTTTATTCTTACACAAGAATTTTCAAGATTAAATTTCAATTAGAATTTTTTCTCACCTCAATTTTTCTTTCAATTTTTAATTTTCAATTTGGGTATCGTTTATTTTCCCTTTTGGGGGCAAATCAAATTTTTATATACATAAGAAGTTGCTTGATTGAGCTTTCTTCACTGAGTTCATATGGTACCAAAACACGAACTTTGAGTAAAATCCAATTTATCTTCTGTGATTCAATTCATTGTTTAGATGATTTATGAATATATAAGCCATATCCTTTGCCACTTGAATCGAAATGTGCTTGCATCATTGCAATGCATTCTAATTTCAATGTCTTTGCAAATTTGAAATATTTTCTCAGTCTTGGTCATCGGAACAAGATTGAGTAAATGTATTTTAAAAGTTTTAGCTATGACAGCACCTACGGAAAATCCTGCTTATGTCATTTCTGGTCTTTACAGCATTGATGTCATCAGAAATTCATAGATCTTTTCATAGTTTCTATTTCCTTTTTTAAATTCTAAAATAATTATAAGTAATTGAACTTCCTAATTATGCATCTTCTTATATTGGATTAGTAATAAAAATTCATTATAAAAACCACTGCTCTAAGTGGTGTTGCCAACATTGCATCCATGTTGACCCATAGAAAAATAATTTGGTTTCTGTAGTAAAGGGGAAATAAAATCATCTATTTATACTTACATATTAAATTCAAGTGTAAATAAATCAGAAAAAATTAAAATTAAAAAGTAAATTATAAAATTCATTATATATTATACATAATGAACACTCCAAGTTTACAGTCCATTGCACTGTCGATGGTGTCGACTGTTTCAACTTGAAACCTAGGTTCTTGGTAGTATGTTTAGTTTCTAGTTTATATTGAAAATATAAGCCAAATTGTAAATTTGAACAAACCCGACATAAAGAATTTTATTATTAGCTCAGAGCCCGAAGAATAATCACCAAAGTGACGGTGTTGGTATTTCTAACTCTGAGTGATATTGAAAGACGAAAGAACCTTAGGTTACACCCAATATATATCAGAAACAATGCATTAAATAATAATATTTGCATTATTCAAGAAATAAAGTTCATATATTTGATATGTATCAAAAACATCTGTTACTAAATTTTATTTTCTAAATTGTTCACAAATTTCAAAGTCAAAAATCATTAAAAATCCAAATATTTCTTTTATGCTTTTAGTCTTCTTTTGTACTTCATTTTGTAAACCATGTATACGATTTTTATTTTTACATCTTTTGATGTAGGCAAAATACAGTGACAAATGTAAAGTTCGTTACACAAAAAATAATTTATACTAATAAAGATCTCATTGTAAGAGATATGATAACCTTATCACCAGGATACAAGTTCGCACTCGCTATAAATGAGTGAATGAAACATTTATTTTATAAAGCATTCTTTGTCGCTTTTGTGTTTTCTTTTAAGTTTTATAGAAAAGCATAAGTTTTATTATAAAAAGAAAATACTCAATCAAAAATAAAATTTATTATCATTATGTTTCGTTATTTTCTGTATTCCAATCCGGGATTTTTCCTATATTTTTATCAACATCATATATATAGTTTCATTATACATTAAAATTTTTGTCGTTTGATTTATTTAACATACATTCATTGGTAAAAATATTACTTTAGAAAAATAATAAAACTAATTTTTGCCAATAATTTTGAGTTTTGCTTAGATATAATAATTAATTGAAAAGAAATATACAGACAAAGATTAAAATTGTTTGAATGGGCTCTGTCAAAATATTTAAATTAGTTTTTCTTTATGTCACTTAAATATATACAAATTGTTTATTTAATTTGTATTTATAAGTCTGAAATGTCATGTACACTTAAATATTGGCAATTCAATATTATTATTATTATTATTATTATTATTATTATTATTATTATTATTATTATTATTATTATTATTATTATTATTATTATTATTATTATTATTATTATTATTATTATTATTATTATTATTATTATTATTATTTAAAACAATAAAAATGGATAATTTAAGCCTTTTACTGCAAATAATGTATTTAATGAAAAAAGTTTCGACTATAAGATAGTCCTTGTCAATCTCCTGGAATTAGCTATGTTTTTCCCGAAAATACCTTTCAATCTTTCTTTTATTTCCTTTCTCTTAATTCTCATTGGTTTTTTTAATTTACTATATTTTTTTTATTAATTTCTTTATATATTGTCTGTTATTCTCAAGGTCAATGACAACAGATCAAATTCATGATTTCATTGATTTCTTCTTTAGTGTTGATCTTTGGCTGTCTGTTTATGATGAGAATTGCTTCTTTGAATCTGACATTTTTCTTTTGGATGTTTCCATTAGCTATGATTTCTATTGAAATATTTTTTCTTTCCTCTGTTGGCTGACACTGTCGGAGATGTCTGCCCAACGAGGATGTTCCACCAGGATCCAGGTGTTCTTTAACTCTTTGGTGCAAGGTCCTGAGTGTACTTCCAATGTAGATTTCATTGCATACATTGCTCGTGACGCAATATACGTTGTTTTTTCTAAAGCACATATCTTTCGGTGTCTGGCAGTTTTTCATTGTGTAATTCTTTTCTCTATTTATGTTGCCTGCCAGAGCCCTTCTCAGTGTCCAAGATTTATGTGCTATCCAAATTGGAAGACCGGTACGTTTAAGTTCTTTCGGGATCTTGAAGTCGAGCATGTCATTGATGAATGGGATATTCAGATAGAAATATTTCTGATTCTTTTGTGTTAATTCCCTAGATCTTTTTGGGTAGAATTCATTCTTTCAATGTCCACACCTTGGTATCCGTTTCTGTGTAGGATTTTATTGAAATTTGATTGTTCTTTAAAGTTTTCGTTTTTTCCGTGCATCGATTGGCTATTCTTCGTTTCTCGTTTCTTATGACATGAACTTTCTGTAAGTATGGAAGCGCTGATCTTTGGTGCATAAATATTTCTTTGCGAGCTGGTTTTCTGTTGAACTCGTATGTTCGAGTATTTGCTTCTATTTTAATTCTCAAATCCAATAAATTGAGGGATCCATCTTCTTCCGGATGTTCGATTTCGAACTAAATATCTCTATGAGCCGCATTGAATGTATGAAATATTTCCTCCGCTTCTTTTCTTCTTATTATTATTATTACATCACTAGCATTGTCATCTTTATCATCATCATTATTATTGATGTATAAAAAATAAAAAATATTGTCAGTTCCTTCCGTAAAAATGATATTGAATTCCTAGATGTATTTATTAAGTCAAGTTTACTTTTTTATTTAACTCCTCGTAAAAGTAATTTCAGTTCAGAAATTTATGCTCACCCTCTACCACTTTAATTTTAACTAGTGAGCACCTTTATTTCTTTAAAAACAATAAGTTCATATTAGATCGTAAGTATGGAAATAAAACATCTGAAAAATATTTACTGATGAAAGAATGATTAAATTAATTTGTATTTAAGTAAAATGTACAAGACGAGATCTTCTAAACAATTTCAAATGTTTTTCTACAAATATTAAAATTACTCCAAAACAATAAATAGTAAATGTAATAATGAAAATTCCCAGCAAATTTTTAAGATCAATCGGTGGGGTTTCAACAGACTCTTTCCCACATGTGTCAGCTTGCATTGTCAGATCGTCCAAAAACCATTTTAAAATGGAACCCGTCTCGCTTAAAATCCGAATTCTTTATTAAAACAAAAATTTTAATTTCATTATTTTTTATCAAATAAACAATTAAAAATTTTATAATTCTATCATAATTATTAAATATTATTTCTCTAATTAATTTGTAATTTCAAATTTTCCCAAAATAAAATTCAAACATAAAAATTTGGATGGGCAAAAATCCCAAAGTTTACAGGCAATATATCGTTTTTATACACAACAGTCACAATCAAAACACATTACAATTTTTGTATAATTTTTAGTTTGCTACAAATATTCATAATTTAAATTTTCTGTAAAATATAAATCTAAAAAATATTAAAAAAAGTTTTTCATCATTTATTTATAAACATATATAGGACAGAATGTATTTCGAGATTCCGTTTTTCAAACCTCAACAGAAATAGCAAATATAATATTTTGTAAATAATATATAAAAGAAATAAATAACATCAATGAACTATTATTTTAAATTTATTGTGGCAAATTAATTAAAATTCTCATTCAATAACTTAGAAAAAGAAACAAAGAAACTATGAGTACCCTTTGGAAAATACCCTTTCTCAACAAAATATGAAGATATGAAGATTCCTCATCAATACGCTAAGACTATTTTTGAAAGATTTGATACGTTTTCACCAGTGAAAATGGAAATATTTACTGTTTATTATAATTTTTGTGCACTTTCTTTTCTATAAATATCCTTTTCATTTATTGTAAGTTTTATCATGTACTATACACATAAAAAAAACATTCGGATAATTTTTCCAATGCATTAATACAGCTTTCCATAAACTTCAGTTATGCCCATTTGTAGAACTATTTTATTATTTTTCAAATATTGCATTTTATGAAGAACTTTTGACTCAATTTTAGTAAAGCACTTTAAATTCCGGAAAACACATGATTAGACGAACTTGAACATCATAAAATACAAGATCACCCCATGCCCGTAACACTTCCCTTATTTAAAATTTTCCCTTTATTCAAATTTTTGTTTAAATTTTCCATTGTTTGATGTTTAAATCTTTGCTTGGAATGTTTCTCATTAATTCTAAATGGAAATAGTTAAAATTTTCATTTCCTAAATTTTTAATCCCACGAAATATTTACCTTTCCGCAATGTCCCCTAAATACTATAACCATCCTATTTAACTCTACAACGTTTTTTACTATGAACTTTCTATAAATGAAAAATAAAATCGATTAATAAAATTATTTTTAAATAAAGCTATTTACTCTTCATCAAAAGCTATTTTGTAGTCAACCATTTTTGGTAAAAGAAAGCCAATGTAAGCCGATTCAATAATTTCTGGGACGATTGTGTACCTTGAACAGTTCAACATTTTCGTGTATTTCACTTGACTGTAGTCAGTAATACAAGCTATATTGGTTGTGAACGGATCAATTAACTAAAAATAAATATAAAGATTAATAGGCGCTTTAATATTAATATAAATAAATAAAAAAATAAATAATAATAATAATAATATTAAACAATTAAATGATAATTTAAGCCTTTTGTTGCGAAGAACATATTTAATAAAATGAAAGATTTTTCAACTATAAAAATAATCCTTTTCAATTTAAATAAGGAAATTGAAAATGACCAATTCTATATTACTACAAAATTCTTCCATTTTATTAAATATTGTTTGGCAAAAACACGGCAAAGAAATGGATTTCTGATCTCTTTTATGATCGAACTATCTATTACATTCATTCTTGCCCATGTATTCAAAAAACCATTCTTAAAGTAATTTTTATTTTTTTATTTTTACTTTTTATTTTTTACATTTTCTATTACATCTCATTGATTGGCTTTATAAAATTTGTTTTCAACTCATTATTTCTTTCAAATCTATATATATATATATATATATATTTTAAACAATTCTACTATGACAATTATTTCTAATTACATTATTCTCATTCAACATTTTATTATTTACTTGGTTTAAATTATTTACGAAAGGAATTGTACTATTCACGTTATTATTAATATTTTCTAAATTATTTACATTATTTACAAAACGAACAATACTGGTCACTTTACTATTAATAATATTTATATGTTTATATCTACTTATACTTTTATACTGGGCACACACAATCGCCACTATAACCTATTAATTGATTGCTCCAATCATCTCGCTTAAAAATGGAGCTTCTCGGTTTGGGTAGTCTTCCTCTTGACATGAGGTCCTTTCGTCGTTCTCGGCTTGATCAGTCTGAAAAGAGGTTACCTTTGTCCGTCTCGGTGGTCCACACTCGTCTGCGTATCTTCTGTCTGTCTGTCTGGTTCCAACATTGAAATTGTAAATGGCTTCTTCTTCCGCATCCTGACGACGATATTGATGGGCATTCTTTTCTGTTGTTCATTTTGAAATTGTCAGATTTGGGGAGATCAAATGAACGAAACTTGTTATTGAGCATATTTTGAATTTCTACTTTATATTTGTAAGAATGTACATCATGATCATGTATCAATTCATTTCCTTCAATGGAATTAATAAATAAAGATTTTGTCAGATCATCACAATGGAAATCCACAATTGAATTTGTGACATGAATGTCTCTACGGTCGGTATATCCCAAAAGAGTACCAATAACACGAGAATTTACGTCAAACCTTCTTTCAAATGCATCAGTTATTGAGAATAGAGCCACTGGATAAATATTAATTTTAATAACACTTTCCATTTTTAACAGAGGAATCATTTTTGTCGAAAACTAACTTTACATGATTTAAATGTTTTGTCAAGTATTTTAAATTTGAAAGATTTTCAATGCTTTTTAAATTTTAAATTTTGAATATCAATTTAAATTTTAAATGACAACATCATTGATTAATATACCATTCGACAGATATCATTCGCGTCTTTCATCCTATATATAGATTATTTTATTAAAACACAGTAGAAAAACTTTATTAAGTTTTTAAAATTTTAAAAGTTTAAAGAAAATAATTAAAATGTGCAGAAAATAATTCTAAGAATTTTGACTTTAGTGACATTCGATCTTTGTGAAACTTTGTAAGGTATGGTTCACCAAGTTCTCCATGAGGTGCCAAATTTTTCAATCATGTTTGAGAAAATCAAATTTTTTGACCTTTTAAAAGTTTTCACACACCATGGTTAAACCCGCGAAGTAATAAGTAGCACCATAATGTAGAGACTCATAACTTTATCTACACACCAAAAATATGGTCATTCCGTCGACCCATAGGAATGTTAGCGGATTATAGTTCACAAGAGTGAGCTCAGTTTTTACTAACATTCGCCTATTCTACACATAACCAACATTGTCTATTCAACGGGTGTCGAGTGGTAGGAAGCGTTGTATTCTGGTTCATACTGAAAATAGCACGAAAGTGTATAATTTTGGTTTTGTGTTGTCTAAATTAGTTTAAATTAAATTTATTTACTAATGCTCATTATTTATGATTCCCATTTATGAAAAGCATAGATAACTAACAATTTTGCTGTTGAAATATTAAAAAGTAACAATATCGTGTTGTTTTAATTAATGTTTTTAAAAATAATTTCATTGACTTTATTAGTATCAAGCAGTGGCTTAGCCAACGGATGTAACTCTTTGACAAATGAACCTTTCTGGAAATTTAACATTAAAATAGTAAATTATCAATTTAGCTCCTCCGAAGTTTTAAGAATTCCTTGTTAAATTATGAACCCAACAGTTATTATTTTTATTTTTAATATTATTAAGAAAATAAGCTACAAATTTGTCAAAATTCAAGTGAAAGAATGTCAATAAAATATTATATAATTTATGCTTACCATTTCGTAGCAGTCACGGACAAATTTGCTTTTGGCATAAAGCTGTTGAAACACGACATCTCTTGAATTCTATAATAATAATTGAACTTTATGATTTATAGTATGAGCAGTTTATTTTGGAAGCGGCACAATTCTATTTTATGTTATGAGAAGATATTTAAAGATTTGCATTTCAATAAATTTTAAACTAATGACAAGCTCTAGCAGACAGCTTTTGTGTGTATTTTAGTTATAGATAAAGGTAAATTTATTACTCAATAACGTTTATTAAAGATGACTGAAGGAAATAAAACTTTGCTATACCAAATTTAACTTACTTAGTTTTCAAAATAAAAGGTTCATGTTTTTATTTAAATAATGAAACACAAAGTTTACAGAACTCTAATTGAATTTGAAATATATTTCAAATCGAAAGGTTTGATGGTAATTTACATATTGAAATATTGAAGAGTTAAGTAGGTTAGGGTATGCATTTTAACTAAATCAATGCAAACTGTTATTATTAAAGTAAAATTAGTAAAGATGTTTGGTAAAAATATATCTAGGTGCAAGGTTCAATAAATTGTTTTATAGGTAGCGTGACAAATAGGGTTGCCAGGTGAAACCTTAAAGATTACCGAACAAAATTAGTTGAATTAACGGACTATCCGGTTCAAAACCGAATACATGGCATACATGTCTTTTGAGTTTGCGGGTTTAGTTAGAGCTTTAATGACATCATACATAATAGTAAACGTTATATTACACAGTTTGCATCTTGCTTTGCTGTTGGATTTTTCATTTCAAACATAGCCTTCGCTAACCCAAGTATATGTTTTTTTCAATCTGCATTGTAATTGCACTTCCTTCTCTTTGTTGTAGAACCACTTTTTACCTCACTCATTTCTTAGATAGTATTACTTTAAATTATTCGGCTATTAAAGTTATACAGACCTAGTTGATTGATATAAAAAAACAAATTTAATATTTAATTTTTCACTTAATAATTCAAACTTTAAATACTTCAAACTTTAGATTTTTCCATTAAATTTCCTTTAGCCTACTGCCGTATAAGACATTTGAATTTCAAAATTTTCAAAGCGCTAGGAGAAATACCGGACAAATGTATGTCCGGTCCTTCTAATTTTTCCCACCGGACAATTAATGAATTAACGGACTGTCCGGTTCAAAACATCACAATTTCAGTTTAATATTATGCTAGGAAGAACTTAGAAAAAACGCAGAACGTACACTCTTTGGAACAGTATTATTATAGTAGCAGTAGTTATAATAACAATATCCCCTTTTAACTCCTCAACAACCACTTTCCGACAAACATATACATTTCTCATTTCGACGAAGATATTTGAAATACATTCTTGCCATTATTAAACATTAAACATAAACAGTAATACGATCTTCTTACTCTTTACTTCAGATGAACGGTTTTAATGAGATCCAAAGACAATTATTTTAATAAATACAATGTCAATGGTAAAGAAATCAGTGATAAAATTTGAAAAAAAGTTCTTATAATTATTTTAATGTTCAAAAAGCCAGATATATCAGATATTTGACATTGTTTACATTTATCGAAATACGTTTGGAGTGTTGTTGTTATCTAATTATATAGTAAAATAGATTTTGTTAAATTTAAAGCAAGTCAATACATAAAAAATATAACCTTGATGCCTATATTTTGTAACAAAACTGTTTAAGTTATATTAAGTGGAAGAAGTAGATATAAAACAATTCATTTACTCCGTTTTGGCTTTTTAGCATAACTGACTCTGTTCTTGGTGGCTGGGTGCAAAGTGCATTTGAAATAAAAAAATATGTAGCTAGTCATACTTTACATGTTTATATATCATAAAAGTAGCATTTATATTACTTAACAAGTTAACTTCTAATATCTTTCATAACTTTCCAACTATGTTTTATCTAATTGTATTTGAGACTAACCAAAACCTAGTTGGCTTTTGTTTATTATTTATTTAGTTTTTTTTATTTCTCAGTAAAATCTTTTATCATTTTCTCCACTTTCTTTTATATTCATTTCAGTTCAGACTATTAACCAATAATTTGTTTTATATTTAACTCAAATTTTGTGTTTATGTCAAAAACTCGAGTTAATATTTGTTGGTCTCACAAAACAAAATAATAAATAATGAAAAATAGTGAAAATAAAGGAAATTGAAATTAAAAATTTAGCCTAGATTTATTAATTTATTTTATTATTTATAATTTAATTTATTTTTACTATTTAACTGACAAATAATAATACCGTGTTTCTCCGAAACTAAGCCCGTTTCCGAAATTAAGCTCTAACACAATTTTTAAAAAAAATTATATTGTAACCCTAACACCGAAATTAAGCCCTAGCAATTTTGTTTTTTTATATATATATTAAATAAAATTTCAGATCGTTATATATTGTTAAAAATTAAAAACATAATAACTATTTGATAAAATTGAATAAATTTCAGCAATTGCTAAACATGAAAGTTTTGGTCCGTTGGTTTTTAGGGAGTTAGAACCGCAAAAAAGACCTGCTGATTTTTCAATTTTAAATGATCAAGACGATGTTTTAAAAGAAGATGATATGTTTGTACTAGAATAAAAACATTTTAATTGATTAAATTTTTATTTTGAAAATTTGTATAATTTTTAAAAGTTTATTTTTATTCCAAAAAATAGAAAACCTCCCGCCCTAAGTGTATTTTTGCCAGATTTTTTTTTAAAAATATATATTTAAGCCCGGGCCTTAATTTCGGAGAAACACGGTATTATATAATTTTTAAATAGAATGTTAATAAAAATACTTTAAAATAAATTGAATTTTAATTATTTAATTTAATGCCTAAACTCACAAAATAAACTTAAAAATAAGGATAATTTTCACCAATAAGAAAATACTTTTACAATTGAGAAAATTTTAACTAATGTTTTATAGAAATTTTCGCTGTTAAAGAAAATTTTTCTTGCTTTAATTTTTTTTCTTTTTATAAATAATGTTCAAACAAATTTTGAATTGAATAATAAATATTTCAATACAAGATGGAAATTAAATTATTTACTTTCAAATTTGAATTTATATAATATCCTTCCGTAAGATGTAAGATAATTTCATTCGATTCGGCAATTTCATATAAAGTATTTGGTAATTTTTCTCCACTGTTAATAGTTAGAAGGGATGTCAAGTCGGCTAAAATTGAGGGATAATAATTTTTTAAAAATAATTATCATAAATTATTTCACAATTTCACTCTTACATATTACATATTTAATTTATTATTAAAATGTTAAGACAGATCTTTTAAATGTTTCTTTTTATCACGGGGTCCCTGATTCTGGTACAATCAAAACTTTAATCAGTTGGTGCAATAAAACAAAAATCATATTTACCTTTTAATAAATCTTCAAATATTATTGAATTCTTATTATATTCTTTCAATTAATTCCTTGATTCTTTCGAAATCATTTTCTAATTTTTTCTCAGTTTTTTTTCGCAGTTTCATTTTATTAAAATTTCCTACCAGTTATATAGTTCAGATCAGTGCTTTTTTTTCTGGGAAAAAAGGTGCCGGAACGTATCTGTACTATCCTTTATATGCAAAACAATGACGCTGAAATTAGCTAACAAATAAAATATATTGATTATTTTACAATGTGAATTTACAACGCCAACGACAGGAAACGATTTTAATGACGTAGTATATTAATGGCGTATATTTACCATGAGCGTGTTTTATATAATAGTAATAACACATAGGAAGCACGGAGTTATGATTCACTGGCTTTGGCGTACGACTACTACTTTTAATTTGATTGTAATTGACTATTTGAAATGTCAGAAATAGAAATATGACAAAAAACCAAAACATGTCAATTTTTTAAAATCATTCAGCGAAAAATGGTGCTGAAACGCAGTTACAGATTCCGTCAGAAAAAAAGAACTGGTTCAGATAATAGTTTAACTATTTGGCTCTATAAGTTCCATTTAATTACTTTAAATTCTTTTTTTTTTGGTATTTACACAAACATCATTGACAAAATAATTAAAGCTCCCTCATTATATAACTTTTAAATCTCCTGCGCCCGGATTCCTTTTTAACCTTTTATTACGATGACCGCTTTTTTGGATTCATTTTGTTTGATTTTTCATTATGATATTGATCATTTTTTATAATTAATTAAATAATTAATTATTTTATATTTTGAAAATTTTGTACATTTCCATAAGTTTGGGGGACAAAAAGGATTTTATCCACTGCTTCCTCATTACTTATTCTCACTCAATCCCATTTTATACTACTAAGTCAAATAAAGTATTATTTATCAATTTTCTGTTTCTATGTTCTTCACTATTTCCTAAAGTTTTCTACAAATCATTAGAAGTTATTTCATTCCTTGATATTAGTCTGTCAATTTCGAGATTCTAATTCCATTTTAAATTATTTCTGATGTTTTTAGTGAGTCCAAAATATAAACCTTCAGTCATACATAGGTTTATCATGATCTCCTCCCATTTTATTGTCGCAAATAAACTTCAACATAAAAAATACATTTTATTAATTCAATTCAATTAAATCTCGATATATTTAATTAACTAACCAGAATAAACTGCTAGGAATATTGCAGAAAACATCCACCAAAATGCAGTCACCATGCGCGAAGATAAAGGATTTGTATAAAAATCTTGACCTATGTAAAATAACATAAAAATTATTATTAAACTATTTTTCAATAATAATTTATTTTTAATTATAAATATTTGAATTAAAATTAAATAATTAAAATTTTTTTGATAAATTTTAATTTAATAAAAAATTTATTGATCAGATTTTATCAAGTGTAAATTACTTAAAATTATGGAAATAATAAGAAAATATTTTCAAAAAATGTCGAAACGTAAATTCGCCTTTTATCAAGCAAGCTTCAATAGTAAAGTGAGCTTCAAAATAAAATTTAAAAACAAATAAGACAATACAGTAGAACCTGTCCAAGAAGTAAATCCTTTTTGTGCTCTCTTTCATACCCTTTTATGCTTATTGAAGATGGTGTACTTAATACACAGAACACAGACAAACATATAGTGATAACAAATTGACTTCAATTAAACGGTTAAGGCACGTTTTCCATCCGAACCTATTTCACAATCATTAATTACATCCGTATGTTATCTTACAAGATATTCCACCACATTATCTTCATTTACCGTTTGAAATTACTCAAGTTCTTCTTCAAACGTAGCTTCTTTTCCTTCCCATAATTCAGGAACTAACTACTGTAGCTCTGCCTCAACAGAATCTTTTAAGTTTCGTAAAACTGTATCTGGGAAAATAGATTCACAATTTTGTAAATATGCTTAAATAATTGAGTGACTTACTTCTTCCTAAATTGTGTCTAAAATTGTAAATTAACAAGCCCAATCAAATACATGCGCTGAAAAGCTTTAATTATTTACAGATAATATCTTGAGAACGGAAATTTTGTGCACTCTTGCCTTAAAAGAATGTATAACTCATTCATGCAACGGCTGAAGAAGCCAACTTAGATTTGGCTGTTTATACTTTACTAAAGAGAAATAAAGAATAAAAAAATAAAGTACCTTTCGAAATGTTCTAGTAAAAATATATGTATTAAATATTTTTTTAAATATCAAATTGTTTCGCTTCTTATATTATTTTTTGAGCACATATGACATATCTTATAGGGTGTTTACTTTTACTAGTGTTGGGTTTTTTGTGTAAGTCGGTATTACTGACTGACTGCTTGGTGTTCTTTTCAAAATAAATAAACGACCCAACACAAATTCTTTATTTAAGATCGATATAGTTATTTTTTTATTAATTCAACCACACCCTTTTGTTCTGCACTTTTCAATAGACTATCAATCTCACGCAGGGATAAATCTTCCAACGGGAGATGTCCCTTTCTGGTACGTTTGATTTAAATTATTTATTTGTTACTAACTTTAACGTTTTCTGATCGCTCTCGCTGAACTTTCTTTTTTCTTTTCTTCGACCAACTGGCAATTTTGTTTTCTTGCCAGTTGCTTTTATACCCACTTGGTAATTGATTTTATTTTGACAAATTAGTCTGGATCTAACTCTTGTAGCTATAATTCGCTTTAAGGAAATTGCCCTTCCCCTTGACGGCTCGCTCCAATTTAATTTATTTCGGCTAATTTAATTGCCTTCCCAAAATTGGATTGCTAATTCAGGTTCTCTCAAATCACTCGGGTTTTTCATTGTCTCGTGTTTCCCATTAGCTCGGGTTCTCCATTAGCTCGGGTTTCCCATTAGCTCGGGTTTTCCATTAGTTAAATAATTTTTGTTTTTTGTAATTTATTCCTTCTAGGGACCCCCATTGATTTTATTTTTATTATAGTTGAACTTGTCTCATTATTTAGCATCCGTCCATACCAGTTTCCCCCGGAAAATATTCATTTTTAAAATTTTTGATTTTTAATTAATATTTTGTACTTTAAATTTTTATTGTGAATTTGGTGTTTTTATTGATTTTTCACCTCTCCTGTTTAACCTCAACACTAGTGAAAAGTGTATACTCATGAAAACGTGCCTAAATCATTATCTCTAACCGAATTGAGCCCACCTTGCGAAGGTCTCCCATGTGTGGATAACTAAGTAGAAACAAATTACATGTATTCAGTCGTATGTTTGCAACAGTACGTTTTTGTTGAATTAAGTAGAATGGAATATACAATATATGCGTTATAAATTCCATATAAAACATAGAAAAATATAATAAATTATTTTGACTTTCAACTCCTCTTATTACGTGATTATATGCAATTTCAAAACTATAATTCAAAATATGTGTTATTGTGAATATTTGGGGGTCGCCGTAATTAACATAATTTTGCAGTAGAGATCTCAATACAACTCAACTAAAAGGAGTTTGAATATTGTAATAAAAAACTTTTCACCCACTTATTATTTTCCTTTTAAATCTTCCTTTTAAGTTCAGCTTGATAAATAAAATTTTTATATTTTGCCTGATTCCCGGCTTCATTATGATTTTTAAAAGGTAATGAACAAATTTCATGTCGGCAGAAATAGTTATGTAATTTAATATTTTTAGTATTCCACAAATTTCATTTGCTGGAAATCAAAATTAACCAGTAAATATATCATTTCCAAATTCAGTCCGATATAAGCAAAAAAAAATGTATACAATATCCGATTATTATTTCACGTTTCAAGATTTTGCTTCTGTTTTATCTGATAAAAACAAATGATTTTCTTGATATGTTTCAATAAAATTTGATGTTTTGATTTTATTTAAATTTTTCTTTGATTATGTTCTTAAATATTGAAAAGACAGTATTTAAAACAATTCAATAAATTTATTGGAAATTTAAAAATGTTTATTTTATTTTTGTTTGAAATTTTGTAATTAATATATTTATTAATATAGTCTAGAAAATTAAGTTTCAATTTGGTTTAAGCAATTTGGTTTGAATAAATAGAATAATTAATTTCCAAAATAGATTATATAGAATATCGATGATAATTATTTGTCAAGTATAAATTCCTTAATACATTATTGAAATAATTATAAAATTTTGTTTTAATTAATATATTATATAGATTTGAACACAGATTATATAAAATATCAATATTTATTAAACAAGTAAAATTTCTCCATTAAATTAATTAAAGATTAGATTCACTTTTCTTTGTAGCTTTTGTAATTCGTTTGGAAAAGCAAAAAACTTATATTTTATATTATTTCATTCATTGATTCTTTTTTACTTCATTTTGAGTTTGATTTTTCAATATTGCTTTATCCGTTACAATTATATAATTATGTTATGTCTTCTTTTTCATTTATATTTTTCTAAGTCGTTTCTGTGATTAACAAATCTTAATAACGATTACTTTTTTTACAATTATTGCATCATGTAAATAAATAGATAGAGTTAAAAAATAAAAATAAATAAAAATAATAATAATAATAATAATAATAATAATAATAATAATAATAATAATAATAATAATAATAATAATAATAATAATAATAATAATAATAATAATAATAATAATTTTTTTCCAATTTCACCACTGAAATAAGGCAGTGCGGAAAATTCGTGAATATCAAAAAACATCGATATATTTCTGATTTATAGTTTTCAAGCACTCTTTTTAATAAATTCAATAATAATAATAATAATACATTATTTAAAATATATATTAATATGTAATAAAATTAAATTGGAAAATATTTTATAAAAATAATATTATTATTGCAATTGTTGTTGGATAATAGAAGAAAAGATTATCCAAAATGAAATCATTTAAAAAGAGAAATAATAATCAAATACACCTATCCTTCGATTTACGCGGTACATTTTAACTTTTAAGCGGTTTTGAAATTTAAAAACCGCTAAAAGTGAACGCTTTGAGCAAAATTCATATTTTGACAGTAATTATTCCCATTTATTTTTTGGTTGGTAACGTTTTTCTAAAATTGGTATTTCCCACTTTATCTATACAATAAAAATAATCTGTTTATCATTTGGTGTTGCAATTTTATAAGAAAGAAAAAGTATGTGTAAATTTGTATTACCTTTCTTAAATTTAGTATTTACTGGTTTTATTTAATTTTTTACTTGTTTAATGGTTTTGTAGTTTAATTAAACTTTTAGCAGTTTTATCTTACCATGCCAAAAGAAGTAAAGAAAAACCAAATGAAAAGAAACGTTATTTCGTTAGAAACGAAAATTAAAATTTTAGATCATTTACGTAATGGAGAAAAACAACCAATTTTGTTCAATGTTTTAACATGAATGAGTCTACAATTAGAACAATAAAAAATGAAGACTATCAGAAATAAAAGTAATTACGGATTTCATTACCAAGTCTAACTGGCCTGAAATTGTTTCAAACATATCAGCCATTGAACCTGAACCGCGTGAAATACCATCTAATAACGAAAATCACATTGCAATAACAAAAAAATTAATTAATAGTAGTTTCTGATGACAGTGAATGAGTTTTATCAAGCGTAATTAAAAATATGTAAAATGAATTGATATTTATGTTTGTTAATGTACTTTATGAATTATTGTTTTGTTATTTTATAAATATAAAAATATTATACGTTGAATTGTAAGCATTTTAAGGTGTTTTTCAATTTACGCGGTTTTACATGGCAAAAGTTAAAACTCGATTTACGTGGTTTTGGCAGTATAGTCCTTTGACTCCTGGAGTTATTTCAGAAAATTTATATTTCTTTCTCATAATAATCTGAAATTGGATAATTAAAACGCATAAATGAGCATGACATCCACTTGTAATGGGCCGTGAGAGATGTGGTAGATTTAGTAAATGTTTGATAATAAAAAATAAATAAAAACGTTTTTTTGGAAAAATCTCAAATTCTTAACTATCACATTTTATTTCTTTCATAAACGAATTGAAATTGTAATTTGCACTACATTATGTCTCAGCAATCAAAAGCTCTGGAATATTTGTACTGTACTCTTTTTTCTTTTGAAAGTACATAATACTTTGAAAGTTCATTCAGAAATATGAAGAAGTTTTTTCACTTTGAAAATTTGTTATAAAACATTATTCTTAAAAAATATTTTGATAGAAAATTTTGAAATATTCATCTCTTATCTTTCAATGCGCTGGATCCTGTAGAAAATGTGTTTGGTTTATTTGGATTAGGGTTATGTTTGACACATTTTCCCTATTATTGCGAGTGTAGCAAAGTTCATATACTCTGACTTTTATTCCTCTGATTACATTAACTTTTATTATTATTATTATTATTATTATTATTATTATTATTATTATTATTATTATTATTATTATTATTATTATTATTATTATTATTATTATTATTATTATTATTATTATTATTATTATTATTATTATTATTATTATTATTATTATTATTATTATTATTATATTATTAATATTATAAGATAACGCCAATCAAACATTCTTTTCACGATATATTTCGACAGTTTTCCTGTCATCATCAGGTGGGATATAATAACTCATTAAATTAAGGATTTTAAATTTTTTTATTAATTGTATATAAAAAAATTTTTTATTTTATAAAAACAATAATTATTTTTAAAAAAATTATACTTAAATTAATATATTATTTTTTTTAAATTTTAACATTTAAAATTTAATTTAATAATTTAAAAATTTTTTATTAATTATTTAATTTGACACAAACAATCAATACATACAATATAAAAAAAACCTATTTAAAAACTTATTTAAAAACACTCAAAACACAAGTATTTACTGCATTCTGCACATTAATTTTCGGATTCAATGATTTTATCAACAAAGCCTCAAAAATCACACGTTCCCAATAATTATCGAAATTTTTTAATAAAATTTTAAAATCAGACATACCTATTTTAATCTTACAGCCCTTATTGTGCTCACCAATGTGGGTCAAAGCCTTCGGTTTACAATGTTCTCGAGCTCGAATACAGAGATCACGGAAGTCTCTCCAATATGTGTGGCATTACATCCATTACATGTAAACTGATAAACGAGATCGGAACACAATTCAACCGGAGTTTTTGACTTATTAATAAACATATTGCGTACTTTCCATGAAGTTGACACTATCCTATAGTTTAAATTCCCTAACTGGTTTCTTATCTTCACTTTATAATCCTTAAAACCTTCTGAGTACGGCAATACTAACAAAAATTTAGGCTCATTATCCTTGCTCACACTATTTAATTAATTTAACTCATCAGACTCACACACCTCAATAGTGTGAGCAAGGATGATGAGCCTAAATTTGTGTTAGTATTGTTGGGTTTTGGATTATTTCAAGTCGGTTCTCTCTGACTCCTGTGTTCTTTAAATCAAAACAATGAACGACCCAACGTATATTGAAACAACAGGTTCACAATTTATTATCACGCTACAATTACCAATCAAAGTTTTATACGATTCTCCGCTCGGCGTTGATGCTTTGCAAACAAATAATATTCACCTTTTAATCCTTTAGATTCTCTCTCGATTCACGTTTTCTTCGGTTTCTGTTTGGTTTGATTCCTTTTCACCTTTTCGTATTCTTAATTCTATTTCTTCTTTTCCCTACTTCCCTAAATTCGTTTTTACCTCTCGACTATTCTCGATTCTTCTTACCCTACCTGAGGCAAAATGCCGATTTTCTCTGATTTTCCCTTTGCTTATATACTCCTCGAAATCAGGATGCCGAGCCAATCTTTCGTTTGACATTTTCTCCTACGTGTTTGCTTCGGCTGTCACCCATAATGGTCCAACGAATCCAGATAATTAATGGCCCTACCGGTCTTCCTACGCGCGCTATCTTCTCCTTACTCTTTTCCCATTCATCATTGTGTCAAGCTAATGGGCCCAAATCTTCCTTTTGTTTGCTTTTCTTCTTGTTTACCCAGCTCAGGTTTCCTTTATCTCTCGGGTTCTCCATTGGCTCGGGTTTCCCATTAGCTCGGGTTTTCCATTAGCCAATTAATTAATTAATTAACGTTTTCTGTTTTCATACATTTGAATGTTTTTCGACCCTTCCTAACCGTTTTCTGATAAATCCCTAACCATCATCTTGTTGACCATTAGCTAATCTATACCTGTCCCGTTTTTCCCATTCGATTTCGATGATTTTTCAATTTATTGATTTTTCTCGGATTTCCGGATTCTTGCCTTTGTAACTGCTTTTCGCATTTTCTAATACTGTTTACATCACACTTTCCTTTACTATAGATTCTGTGCATGATCCCGCTTTTATTTGTCTTTTCTCTTCACTTATTAACCTAAATTTCATTTTAATTTACAGACCACAACAGTATTGCCGTACTCAGAAGGTTATTATTATTATTATTATTATTATTATTATTATTATTATTATTATTATTATTATTATTATTATTATTATTATTATTATTATTATTATTATTATTATTATTATTATTATTATTATTATTATTATTATTATTATTATTATTATTATTATTATTATTATTATTATTATTATTATTATTATTATTATTATTATTATTATTATTATTATTATTATTATTATTATTATTATTATTATTATTATTATTATTATCATCATCATCATCATCATCGTTGTTATTATTTTGAAGTATGATAAAAACTTAATAGAAAATACCAAAGTGATGTATAGTTATTTTTAATATAAGATTACTTTATAATTTAATGTGTATAAGGTAATGTCTACTGTGTATAAGGTAGCGAATAATCTATACAAATCTCAATCAAAAATTTAATTTCGCAAAATTTTTATAAGTTCTCCGAATCAATGGGAAACTCAAATTAAAGTTTCGACACAGACTTTTATCGATAAAGCACATTTTAAAATTGTTTTGCTAAAAAAGTAATAATAATTCAGATAAATCTTGAACAAAACAATATCTGAAATGTAGAAACCCTGGAAAATACTCTAGATTTTCGGCAGAATTTTGTAATGAAAAGTCAAACGAAAAAGATTTATTGAAAAGAAAAAAAGGGTAAATAAGTATGATAAAAATGATTATGAATTTCTTTGGTATTATTTTTATGAAAACATGTAAACCAAATACTCATGACAATCTAAAATGTACATTTTATACATTAAAGTCCGATTTTGTGATATTGAAACTTTTGCTGAACATTTCAAGTCTTTTTGACTGATATATAATAAACCAGCTCCACATAATAAAGACAATGCAATTAGTATCAATGTTTCTATAAAACCCCTTCACTGTTTGTGTATAATTTTTCGCATTAGTCATTTATATTTTGTATTTACTAGCGATAAAAGTGATTGCTTATGGTTTTACAATACAAGTTTTTTTTTGCTTTACTAATGCCAACATTGCCATGCATAACATTAACAATAATTGCAAGCAGTAAGAATCATTGTAAAATACTTGTTCTTTTCATGAATGGTGCTTTTATTAAAGCATTAAAATATGGTATACAACGTTGTAATTTCATTGTTGAAGTAATTTATCGTTTAACTTTGTTTATAATTTAATCCATTTTTAGGTATTTTGAGATGATCTTATTTTAAACCTTAATCATTTTCTTTACAGAATTCTTTACTAGCTTTTTTACAAATTTTTTTACACGTTTCTTGACATTATTCACTTTGACTAATTGATTATTAGGTTTAATTAAAACTTTCTTGAACCAAATTTTTCTTTATAATAGACTAGTGATTTGACTTTCTTTATTAACTGTTACACCATCTTTATTAAAAATATCTGTCCTAATATGTACATTATCCACGTATTGTTGCGTAAAGTCAAAGAATAAATATCCAGTGGGTATTTTGGTTGCATCTTGAAAAGATTCCATTAGAAAGTTACGACTGTTTCGAAATCCTTGTCTTTAAATGAAATCAATGACAGTTGCATCTCTCAGAATTTTGAAAATAATGAGATATTGAACATTGATTGATTCCTGTGACTCCCACTCTGAAGAAACAGATACAAATTTCCTGCTAAATCACTTGAAAATGCAGTGCCAAAAATTTAGAATATCAAAAAACATCGATATATCTACTATAAATACAATGTCAATGGAAAAGAAATCAGTCGGTGAAATTTGAAAAAAATTCTTATAATATTACTATAAAGGTTAAATAAACGTATTATTAAAGTCGAATAAAATTTTAAAGAAATTTTCAAAATGAAAAATCTACTAAATTGATTTAGATCAACCCAATTTAATTTCCATACTTCCTAGTGTCAGATTTTAGGACAAAAAAATAAAATTAATTCATTTATTATATAATTTATTTCTTTTTCTACTTTATTTCTGACATACGAACTAATTAAGATTACAATTCCAATGGGAATCTGTCATAGTGAACATCCATCTTTAAATCTCAGAAGGTTTTTTGTGACGAAATATAATTAAAACAACTTCTTTACACGGAATTTTTTAAATACAACTAAAATCACATTTGAGTCTAAACAATCAATTAAAACAAAAAACTATTTTAAAAAACATTAATAAGTAACATTTACAAAAGCTTAAGACAATAACGACGAATCGTCAAATTTCATTTCTATCTGCAAATTTGTTTCTTTTTATTTAACATATTAATCTTATATGTAATTCTTTATGACATATATATATATATATATATATATATATATATATATATATATATATATATATATATATATATATATATATATATATGTGTAAAATTAAGTGATGTTATTGTTATTTACAAATTAAATTGTAGTTAATTTATTATTATGTGTTAAAATTCATTTACAAATTTGTTAACAGTGATTTTTAAGTATTTAAATAATATATGACTGTATGCTGGGCCGTATAAATGTATTTAGGAGCTTCATATGCAAAGGAGGCTAAAGTCCCTCTAATGTATGTGGAGAATAAAAAGTACTAAATTGAAAGAATATATATATTTATCAGGTAATACTATTTTAAAATTATTAAAATCCAATTATTACAATGTTGCTATGTTTGGATAAATAGTTTAAACAAAACCATCACCAATAATAAATAGATAGATTTGTTCCCACAGATATAGGTCAAGACCTAAAAAAATATTTTTGAGTCACTTCATAAACTAACTTATTATTCAGAGTTGACTTTTGTCAATTATTTTTTATGAAAAATTCAGAACATGACTGAATACGGTATCTAAAATGTGATGCTGACAACCGATGTATTGCTTTACCAGAAGACTCTTCCTAACTATTTCTCTCTGAACGTTGACTTCAACTCCGTTTAGTTGACCTCCGTTTACAGCTGTGATGTGACAGATCACTATTTAGTATGCATATCTTATTCTTCGAGCATAATTTTTATCTCATCTTAAATGTGTTGCAAAGAGCCACTTGTACACTTTAGAACTTCCAATTTAAATGGTCTTCGGTAATTCCACATCTTCTGATGATAAATATTTACAGACACAAGATGCTTACCGCGTGGACAATCTATATGCAATAACAAGTTTTTCCCGCAGCCTCCGTAGGAACAGCACTTGACCTTAAAGCAGTTTCAATTGGGAATTGTTGATGTATTCAAAATGTAAGGTAAATGCACAATACATATCTTTATGACACATAAATAAATCGCAACCTTTCCTTAAGATTAGACCTTGACGGGAAGACATAGTGCACTACTATTCAGGTATTTACAAATAGTTTCCAATCAAAAAGCTTTAATTAATGAAAAAATGGTGAAATATACATACAATTACATAAATATGAAGTTTAAACAGATACATCAAAGTATACCTTGCATAAAGAATGTACCAATTCCACTCCATAAATGCTCTTCAAACAAAATTTCATCGGAAATAGCAAATCTGAGTTTCAAGTTCCAAGCTGAAAACGGACTGTAAATACAAAACAGGGCTGTAAAAATTGGGATAATAATCACTCCCAACAAAGTCAGAACCCAGACTGAAATAGAGAATGACCTAAATTTAATTTACAAAATCTTTATATGTCTTCCTCAGAAATAACGCAATTACAAAAATATATTCCACAAATTAGACTTTCTATTGGGATTTTGATAAATGACCACAGTAGGATCAGACATTACAGGAAACGTGTAATCAACGACAACATTTCTTTCGTCGTTTATCGTAAAACCTCCGGCCGCAAAAGCTGCGTTCTATATTTAAATAATAAATTCAATTAATATTTATAATATTTACTCCAGCTTGAATCTCGCCGACGCAACCGGTATATATGGACTGATTTTTGGTTTTTACTCCATACTGGCCATCATCTGGTTGATAAAGTTCAGGTCTAAAAATATATTTTGCAACTTGTCAATCTCTGTTTCCGATCTCAGGTTAATTAATTAATTAATTTGCTATCTACCATAATTACGCCAATTTGCACTGAATAAACGCATCTATAATATGGGTTGGTATGTACAACTCATATTATAGATGCGTCATTATTGAATTTTTTGGAATGCATGTGGTTAGACATAATTATGTGGTAAATACTTACTTAAGCTATTTTAACTATTTGTATTTAGCTATTTTAGAAATGGCTTTCAAGTAATTCTTTTTACTTAAAGTAAACTTCAAGGTTTGAATTTTGATCCATATAGATATGAGATCTTTATTCAAGCTCTTCAATGATACTTTTTATCAACATTTTATATTATAAATTATTTTTAATTAATTTTTCAATATTTTTTTAGGATTTTTATGAAATTTTATGAAGTTATTTGAAATTATTTCGATATAATGTAAGTTAGATAAACATTTTTAAAGGGATTAATTAGTCGAATTTCGTCATGTTTTATTAAAAAAACTAATATAGGGTATAAGGTATTCACAATGTCGTGAGATTTTATATATCATCACTTTTTTGTACAACATTCCTATATAACCGCATGCAGTCAACATCACTTTATATAGCTAAGTTCTATGTAGTAGGTTTAATTAACACTAGATTTACGGAACCCATCAATTTGACGGATTCAATTTTTAAAATTAAAAATACAAGAAAAATATTATTTTTTCCAATTTTTTTTATGTTGGTTATTTATGATACAATGATACGCGAATATATCACTATCCTTTTTTGTTGCTCTTTTAGTTTAGCGGAAATGTGTTGTATATACCTATTTTTACGGACACCCGTCAAATTGTCATTTAATGTCAGTAAATCTAGTGTTAATAAATATTATTTGAAAAATGTCCTGTTAATGTATTGATATTAGTGGTTACGAGGATACTGCTAGTAGACCTCTCCTAAAATAATTATGTATTATGAATATAAATATTTTTCAGAACCAAAGTATTATATAATTAATGATTTGTCAGTTAAGTCCGAATGGCTTCACACTTGAATAAAAGTGTTTGAAATGCTGTGAATAGTAAACATATTATTTCTATCCAGATAAAACAGGAAATACAACGATTATTCCTTCTGGTACAAATCAACATAAACTGTCGCATCGTTTTCTTGGACATCAACTGAATTGTAAAATATAGTCTTCGTAAGAAATCATCAACTCTCCATTTGATTTCCAAAATAAGCAAAGTGTCATAAAACAATGAACTTTTGTCTGAAAACAACGAAATGGGTATATATTTTGATAACTTTTACAAAAGGTCACGTTTTTGTGGCCGGAAACTGTAATTTGCAATTTTTTAATAGAGACTCGTGTAGCAATAAATGAAGGCGGTAGTCGTTTTTTATTTCTGCATGATGTATACAATTCATGCATTACCATCACTTCACATTCTTCATACTGGTTGCTTCTGGGAATTTCGAGCTTGGACTCTTCTTGACTCCAGTAATTTCTCAAGAAGCATAAATATTGTAGGATGTCAATATATTCGACAAGGTCGTAAAGAGTGAAAGAATAGTGAAGATTGAGTGTCAGATGGTAAAGGTATTGAAACCATATTTATCGAAGATCTGTTCAGTGCCATTGACAAATCGTGCCTTCAGGATTTCATAATTTCTTATCAAATAGCGTGGTGTTTCCTTTCAAATTATTTGTCTTAAACGAAGTATTCTAATCTAGAATGTAATTCTGACAGCCATTAAACTGTGTTTTGGAAATCCTTTTCTTCGATAAATTGTCTTGCAGCTTAACAACTACTCCGTTCTGCGTCCAGGTGCTTACTGGTGTTGTATCAGTAAAAATCTATTTGACTGATTTCCTTAAATTGTATTCGTCTAGAGCTTGAGCTAATACCTTCAGCAATTGTTTCATCTTTGCCATCTTTCAGTCGTAAAGCTGCTAATTTAACTTGAATTCTTTCAGTATAAGTTACTCTTAACATTCTCAAACTTAAAAAAGAATAGTAAATCTAGTTTAAATTTATTAATGTTTAGAATGTTACTTTTATTTAATTTGAATAAAAGACATGTGAACAATAACTTAACATTAAATTCTGAATCAAGTGATATCTCATTTATTCAAATCAGACAATTTTATAGATTGTATCTATTAAAAAGCTTGACTATGAATCAATAAATATATCGATGTTTTTGAGATTCACGAATTTTCGGCACTGCACTTTTCAAGTGAAATTAAAATAAAAAAGTTCTTATAATTTTAGAGATGTTATTTTGGAATTTTAGAAAATTTATCATCGACAACTCTAGTAAAACGGGTTTTAATTAAACAATAAGAAAGCATAAAAAAGTATTTTTATTAATGCAATAAAATAAAATGAAAAATTGGAAATTGTTAAAAATTAATTAAATATATAAAAATTAATATTTTTAACCAGTGACAAATAAAGAGTTGAAGAAAAATAAAACAATTTTAATGAGAAGTTTCTAGTAGGTGCTAGAATCAAAAAAACAAATTAATTAACACGATAAACTTATAAATCATTTGAAAAATCTAGTATTTGACAAAATGATTGAATACATAAATTGTTTGGGGCTTGTTTATCCCGAAAATAAATTAAACAGAGTCTATTAACAAAAATTATTAATGAAAACAAGTTATATAAATAACAACAATAATTCAGAATAATTTTCACTATACTGGACAGAAAAAATTTTAAAATTGATAAGTCTGGAGTCTGGATGGAGAGAAGTTACAAACTACTAAGCATTTAGATTTTAACTCGGTTGATTATGAGTGTGCTATCCATTGGATGTTTCATGAAAATTGTGAATAAAGTGTATTTCTTGTGATTAATAGATAAAGTGATATCTTGTTGGGGTTCATTTGATTATCAACTAAATACAAGAAACCAATCTGAGACCTATTCCCTACTAAATTTTATTAATATCCTAGCAGTAGGAAGGTTTGTATTGTCTATTTGCAAAAGATTTAACAGTATTGTGTTTTGTGACATTGTATTTATTAAAAAGCTTGACTATGAATCATTATATATATATCAAAATAAATATCGATATATTGTCAAGCTTTTTAATAATATATGTATTATAAAAACTTTTTTTTCTTCCAATTTCACCACTGATTACTTTTTCCATTGAATTTATTAAAAAGAGAGTTTGAAGACTATAAATCAATATATATATTTCAAGCATGAAATTTTGCGACTATTTCTGTTAAGAGATGTTTACACAAATATATTGGGTGATTAGCCCTTTTTTTACAATTATATATCTTTTATTTATTTTATAAAACACAATTTCAACTCACTGAAATTTTAATTCTTCTGCCAAATGCCGAACGATTTTCGTGAAAAATCCAGTCACATTTTCCATAATAAAAGAACCATTTGAATTATTTATGGTAAAATATGGAGGGTACTAAAATAATATATCAAGAAAATAAAAAACAAAAACTTCAATTTACTTCTAGAGCACAAATTCGAATTGATTTATTTTGAAAATTATATTTTTCGATCAAAAGTGAATTTTGATATTCATTTTCTAAAAAATTTGACGAGTTTCGAAAGCTTCTCATTATAACTTGTTTAATAGTTCGGAATACTTTCCAAATTTCAATGAAGGTATTATTCAATATAATCTATTATATAAAAATAATAAAATAATAATACTAATAATAATAATAATAATAATAATATAATAATAATAATAATAATAATAATAATAATAATAATAATAATAATAATAATAATAATAATAATAATAATAATAATAATAATAATAATAATAATAATAATAATAATAATAATAATAATAATAATAATAATAATAATAATAATAGTAATAATAATAATAATAATAATAATAATAATATAATAATAATAATAATAATAATAATAATAATAAAGTAAAAATTAAAGTAAAATTAAAGTAAAAAAAGTCAACCACTGATCCAGCCTAAATCTTTTTATATAGGATAAAATAGATGAAGGAAAAATATATTGCGCACAAGCTGGATAAATAATAAATTGTTTGAAAGATCAAAAAAAGGTCTTGAAGGAAGTCGTAATGACAGAATATTTTTCAATATTATTAAAACACACCAAATATATTTGATGAGTTTTTTCAGTGTCCAATATTGATATTTTCCGAAGGACAGATTTTATTCTTTATACATTTCATTCACATGCTTAATTTGAAAATACTATTTAAAAAAAATTTATTTAATTAATTTTTAAATATATACTTATAGTAATATTAAAGATATAAATAATAAAGGGCTTTATGTAACAAAATTTAAAATTCAAAAAGTTCAAGTGCAATATTTCAAAGGTTTTTTTACAAAAATATTCATTTTTTCAGGTGACCCGACAAAATAACCCCATCAAATAAGCCTGCCTACAAAACAGCATTTTTTGAAACCAATTATATATTATATATAGCTAGAAACTACATAGATATTTATGAAATGTGTTTAAAAACAGACAAACAATTTTAGAACATACAAATGCAGTGGAAAAAATATAATCTCAATTTTTAATTAAGGTCTTCAGATTCAGTTAAATTGTCAGGTTGTACGTAATTCCAAGAAGATAATATACACATTCTGTCATTAGTTGGTACTGCTATTCAGTTAGACGTACTTCACCTTTGATGCTTCCAGTTGTTTGTTATATGCTGCAGTTAACGTTATTTTTCATTTCTTTGAAGGCTTTCTCACATTCCTTAGTCCAGATCATTGTTTCACTATTGTTTCCATATATACTTTCTAACACTCTCTATATCGTTGCATATTCATTAATAAATCTCTAATAATAGTAACATATACTTCAAAAGTTTCTCAAACTTCTTAATGCACTTAGATCTCAAAGGACTTAAATTCCTAGAAATTGACAAGGACTATTGTTATAATTTATATAATTTCATTTTTTTAAATATATACTTTGCAGCAAAAGGCTTACATTATCATTTACTTGTTTTTTATTATTATTATTATTATTATTATTATTATTATTATTATTATTATTATTATTATTATTATTATTATTATTATTATTATTATTATTATTATTATTATTATTATTATTATTATTATTATTATTATTATTATTATTTAATATAATATAAATAAAACATCTGTAATATTTTCAAAATCTTTTGTCCTCTTGCTCCGCCTTGTTGATTCGTATAAACATGTTTGATTAGTAATGAAATCTGCAAGCACAACATTTTCGTTGATTTTCTTCAATATATCAACTAAATTATTAATTTTCCACTAAATTTATGTTTAATAAAAATTAACGAAATTAAAAATAATAAATCAACTTTTATATGGAATTTTACAACTGATGAATAATTTCTTGGCTCAAAAATTGAAATAAAATAGTAAATATTTGACTGATTTGTTAAATAATCAAATTTGGAAACAACTGATCCGTAAATTATGAACGTACAATACAGAAACATGTCTCCCTGTAAATTGCTTATCGTCTAAACAATCATAATAAAAGTTACCCGTTTTAGAAGCTCTTGAATAATCATTGGATCATAAAAATAGTATTATCTGTTTGAATAATATATTTGTGGTTCCCATTTTGATTTCCCATAATTGAAATCTTGTAGCCATTATTAGTAAAACATTTCAGCACGTCGTTTACAACTCGCCAATTCCCTACATAATGATAATAGTTGTGACATTATATACATGATCAAATTCACTTGAAAAAGAAATCAGTGGTGAAATTTGAAAAAAAGTTCTTATAATAACATATAATAATATAATAATATATATGTTGGCAGGATTTGTACACACAGAATAATAATAATAATAATAATAATAATAATAATAATAATAATAATAATAATAATAATAATAATAATAATAAAATGAGTCATTACTTCTTACATTTATAAAAAATTAATGGCAAATTTTAATAAGTATTATATGTAAATAATAATAAATAAACTACTTAAACGTAAATATAATTGTAATATTAATATGTAATTTACAATAATAAAATGTTTGCAGAATGAATTGTTTGATGTTTTCTTGCTCAAGATATTGCTAACGTAAAATTATCGCTTTTGTTTTAATATTATTATTAAGAATAAATTTTGAAGCTTTTTTTTATTTCTTAGAGACCATCACCACTAATGCCGCGTGAGATTAAAATAAATTCAATTTGGAAATTTATGAATTATACTTAACTTGATTAATTCATACTTATCTGTAATGCCCTTATACATGTAAAAGTAGTTCGAACATATTTAACGATATTGTATTATAAAGTATTTAATATTATTCAATTAAGAATTAAATTTACTGTAGTATGGAGAGTAAAAGATCAATAAATCCCTTTTAGAAAGAAAAACCTTTTCAAATCGGCATATAGTTGCTGTCAGTAGTTCATTATGTTGATTATTTATTACGTCTAAAATAAAAATTGATTATATAAAGTTTTATAGTATATTGTTAAATAAATAATTCTCTATGTGTATTTGTGAATGAGAGATTATGGAATAACGCTTAATTAAAATCATCAAAAGGCAAATTTCATTATAACTTTTAATTTTGATCGACAACATATATAAGGTATACGATATTTTGCCACAGCTTTTATCAAGTGTTATGTGTACTTTATCAGCCACCAAATAAGA